>OX246738.1:10973756-11196256 GCA_945910005.1 Isoperla grammatica | reverse complement strand
TTATTTATTTATTTATTTATTTATTTATTTATTTATTTATTTATTTATTTATTTATTGATTTATTTATTTATTTATTTATTTATTTATTTATTTATTTATTTATTTATTTATTTATTTATTTATTTATTTATTTATTTATTTATTTATTTATTTCTTTATTTATTTATTTATTTATTTATTTATTTATTTATTTATTTATTTATTTATTTATTTATTTATTTATTTATTTATTTATTTATTTATTTATTTATTTATTTATTTATTTATTTAGTTATTTATTTATTTATTTATTTATTTATTTATTTACAAATAAGCAACATAGCTTTAAAATCCCGAATACAAAAGAAACACATTCACAGGTGGCTGTGATAGTTTAGTGGCTGTGATGGTCTTATAGTTCAGTTAAAAGAAACGTGGTAAGTAAAAGCATACATTTGAATCATTTGCATTTAGTTTTAATAGGGTATTTCCAAATGGATTTTTATAATTGATCTATAGATTACGATAATTTTCCATAACATCAAACTATTTCGTTTCGATGACTTAGAATGAATTTCTATTCATAAAAACGAACTGAAAGTTTCACACATATTTATGGCGGGAAAAACATTGCATGACGTCGTCACCAGGAGCCCGATTCTCTAAATCTGTGGTATATTTCTCACCGGTTTCTGTCGTTACGGAAGGCGAATGGATGGCTGTGATTGGGTCACAGCCTTCTCATAACGACCAAAACCGGTGATCACCTTATCGTTGACCATAGAGAATCAAGGCCCAGGCATGTCAGTAATCAACCAATAACTACGCTTCTTTCCACATTATCTTTACCATGAGAAACATTATATGAATCTGAATAATTGATGTCTAGTGTGCCTAATAATTAATTTTTGAAATTACAAATCAATATACATTAAATCAAAGTATCATACGCGTTGCTATTCACTTAGGACGATTTGACAACGGCTAGTGGTATTGTTGCTTACTATTGCTACAAGTGAAACAACTAGCAATTTGTTATATACCCCGCGAGACAGTGGCAAATTCATTCGTGTACAGTGATTTTACATGGTCATTGGCGTCACAGTTACAGATAATCGAACACTTTTAACGTTATAACAAATACCTTAATAGTAATAGCATTACTGCTACGGTATTTGTTACAACATATCATTTACTACTTGGAGTGCATCGTCAACGTAAGCACGAGGCAACGCAAATCCGTATCCTGTTGCATTGTTTCTCCTACACGTATTGCTGTTCCATCTATACATTGTTTCTCCTACACGTATTGCTGTTCCATCTATACATTGTTTCTCCTACACGTATTGCTGTTCCATCTATACATTGTTTCTCCTACACGTATTGCTGTTCCATCTATACATTGTTTCTCCTACACGTATTGCTGTTCCATCTATACATTGTTTCTCCTACACGTATTGCTGTTCCATCTATACATTGTTTCTCCAACACGTATTGCTGTTCCATCTATACATTGTTTCTCCTACACGCATTGCTGATCCATCTTTACATTGTTTCTCATACACGTATTGCTGTTCCATCTATACATTGTTTCTCCTACACGCATTGCTGTTCCACCTATACATTGTTTCTCCTACACGTATTGCTGTTCCATCTATACATTGTTTCTCCTACACGTATTGCTGTTCCATCTATACATTGTTTCTCCTACACGTATTGCTGTTCCACCTATACATTGTTTCTCATACACGTATTGCTGTTCCATCTATACATTGTTTCTCCTACACGCATTGCTGTTCCACCTATACATTGTTTCTCCTACACGTATTGCTGTTCCATCTATACATTGTTTCTCCTACACGTATTGCTGTTCCATCTATACATTGTTTCTCCTACACGCATTGCTGTTCCACCTATACATTGTTTCTCCTACACGCATTGCTGTTCCACCTATACATTGTTTCTCCTACACGTATTGCTGTTCCATCTATACATTGTTTCTCCTACACGTATTGCTGTTCCATCTATACATTGTTTCTCCTACACGTATTGCTGTTCCATCTATACATTGTTTCTCCTACACGTATTGCTGTTCCATCCATACATTGTTTCTCCTACACGTATTGCTGATCCATCTTTACATTGTTTCTCATACACGTATTGCTGTTCCATCTATACATTGTTTCTCCTACACGTATTGCTGTTCCATCTGTACATTGTTTCTCCTACACGCATTGCTATTCCATCTATACATTGTTTCTCCTACACGTATTGCTGTTCCATCTATACATAGTTTCTCCTACACGTATTGCTGTTCCATCTATACATTGTTTCTCCTACACGTATTGCTGTTCCATCTATACATTGTTTCTCCTACACGTATTGCTGTTCCATCTATACATTGTTTCTCCTACACGTATTGCTGTTCCATCCATACATTGTTTCTCCTACACGTATTGCTGGTCCATCTATACATTGTTTCTCCTACACGTATTGCTGATCCATCTTTACATTGTTTCTCATACACGTATTGCTGTTCCATCTATACATTGTTTCTCCTACACGTATTGCTGTTCCATCTTTACATTGTTTCTCCTACACGTATTGCTGTTCCATCTATACATTGTTTCTCCTACACGTATTGCTGTATTCAAGTATACTCATTCATAGCGTTTACTGCCACTAGAGCTCACTCTTATTTCAAAACAAGTGCATGGCTACAGAAACAAAACGTTTTTCTATTAATAGGCTCAATTTGCGTGAGCTGGTATCACTAGTTCATATGGTCCAAGAAAATGACTTCGTCTTTGCAATTTAGTAATACGTTGCATTGTTTCTAAATACAATTTCTTAGTACCAACGAGATATTTAAAAACTAATGTTGAAATAACGATTTTAATCCGTAGAACTAAAACTAAGAACGTATATTCATTTGCTCAATAAAACAACAAAATTTAAGATGTGTATATGAAAATTAGAATTATGTATATTCTTTGCGACGGACTTCTTTACTATTACACTCCTCAAATGATATATATATATGCTTTTACTTCGCAAACTTGAAGAAAGTTTTATTTCAATTTCGTAACAATATTGTTTTCGAACTATGTTATTACTTTTGTGTAATTTGCTTGGCGCAGTAAAATGCGTGATGTTCACTTATTCCAAAGGGTTAGTAACACAATGTGGCCCGTGCACTCGCCGGGGGTCGAGGCGTAGGTTGTAAAGCAAACCCCTGCGGCATCTTGATATTGTTATGACGAGAGACGCGGCTTCCAATCAGAATAGAACCTCTAGGACATACGGTGATTTGAATCCCTAGAGTCCCCCGTCTGGTATTGGAGTCAACCCTTGGGCTAGGGGTTTACGATCTTATCAGGTTTGTGAAGTTATCACGGACTCCATTCTTGAGGAGCCATCGAATCCATAAATCCATTCCGTTATCAATCTCTTTTTGACTTTGTGTATTTACCTCTAGAGAAGGCCGCGACAGTGCTGCTAAATCGCGCATCTGTATGCCAGTCAGGGGAGAATCTGCGTCCGTGGGGTATTTCAGACCTGTTAGCAATGCATGAAGATAAGTACACACACGTTTCTCTATATCTACAGTTGTTATATCAACATCATATCATAAAGATAAGCTACTTTCTGAGAAGTAATTTAGACTAAAATTTAACATGCTTTTACCACAACCGATTGTTGACTTCTAAACGCGTATTGCCTGAAGATGTCCGTGACTACGCAACAACTGAAAATGAATTCCAAGAGGCAACCCCGGTGGTGTGTAAAGTTCTATGCGGGCACAGAGCCGGCTCGTGGGAGGGGGTAGCCCTACATGGAATTAAACCCACACGGTACAAAGCAGCAGTCGTGAAAATAGCCGCGCACGGCTATTTGCCAAATGTGTGATATTGATTATGATTTTTGATTTTCGCTACACACACGTAACCTAATCTAGCCTAACCTAACCCATACTATGGAAATTAGGTGACAATTAGGCGACTATCACAATCAATATTAAATATTTATTATGAGGGAAAGCTCAGTCTCATCTATCAAAACTGCGCGAAATCAAAGATTTTATTCATTATATTAAAAAGTGTTTACTAAGCAACATTAGCTTATCTTCGTAAGAAATAAAAAGTGGATTTACAAAATGTCATAGTTGTCAATAGTTTTCAAGAAAGCCAATTAATTATTATTTTTTAAATTTGCTAATGCAAGTGTTCCGTTCACCAATACTTTGCAAGAAAACAATAGAAGATGCAAAGTTTAAGACGACTCCGTGTACTTTCTTTCTGAAGGGGAAAAAAAGTAACATTTCAATTCAACTAAATAAATAGCGCGTAGGTAAAAAAGACTATTTTTGGTGACGATTCGTGACTTGTTAACATGCTATTTTGTTAAACTTATTTAAAGCAATGCTTTTCTACACCGACCACGACACGGACGAGACGCTTTCTTTTCACACACGTTTCATTTGTGTACTAACTAGTTTATTTTCCTCGGAAAAAGTTTTTTAAAACTGCTATTTCCGTCTCCCCTGTAAAAGGTGGCGCGCTTCCTTTAGGACTGCAAAATGTCGGGAGTTGTTTCTTGTTGAGGTTTTTCTATGTGGGAGTTATTCCATTTGGGAGTTGTTCCTTAGGGGAGCAATCCCGTGTCCCCGTATAAACCACACAGATATAAGGTTGTAGCGAACTCAACAGTTTTGTGAGAATTGACCCTCCAATCAATCATATCACCGGCATTAGGGGCGAATCTGGGACGAAAATCGGCCAATGCAATTAGTAGAAACCAATATTTTAATGGGGATGGGACAAACAAATGTGGAAGTGGTATTGTTTGTATGGTGGTCGGTGTTGAGAGAAGTAATAGCGGTTTATCTGAGCATTTTACCGCGTATTCTTACTTTACCTTTGGTCTTTATTATTTGGCATTCACAGTGCAGCTCTCTGATTAATTGGAAACGAGAAATGCATTCTAATAAACAAAATGTTTCATTTGAAATATCAGCAATGGTGACAATCTGATTCAGTAAAACAAGATAAATAAACAATTTCAATGGTTAAATTGAGTAATTGGTCAGCTTTTCTTCTCGGAGTACGTGCAAGAAATGAGGTGGCCGTAATTTGCCAGAGTTTCAAGACTCGACTGAATTCCGTGCACGAACTTGGGTTGTAGTAGCCTACGTTGATGCAGCCACTGCAGAGCGTAACCTACCCCAAATTGCAGCCCCTATAATAACACACACACAGACAAACAACTGCCTATTGGATCGTTTCATTTTGACTTGTAGTTCGCAGTCGATAAAGAGTAGTCTGCATGGAGCCGCAGCAACCCCGTAATGACCGTCTTTATTGTCTCCAGTCGCAACGCCCCCCCCCCCCCCCCCCCCCGCCGCCCCCCACTCACTCAACAGACGCTGTACTTTACCTCGCTAAATGTATGCCAGTGCATATGAACGCCAACAACAAGTACGAGTACGACATTTCCCTATTCCATTTACGTCACTACTGTGTGATAGTTTTATTTCATTCTTGGAGGCGGTTTGCGCAAAAATAAAAATAAATATATAAAAAAGCGGGCCCGTGTATTCACGGTTTAACGATGATTCTCGACTCGGACGACCTATTAAGTGTTCATAAAGCTCGTTGGCTTTTTCAACTCCAACATAATTTACTTTGAAGTCGAATTACTTATTCACAAATGACCGATTTCTTGAGCAATTGTTTTGAGCCTGATTAAATACTTCAATATTAGCACAATTTCGAAGACTCGCAGAAGTCTTGAGTAAACTTGAACGAGAACCAAACCAACTTAATAAAAATCAATAAGGTCTACTAAACGAATCTTATGTTAAGGTGTTCGTTCGTAAAGTGTTGGATGAGTAAGCAATCACAAGAGGATTGTTTACTCATGTATATAGCGCATATAGAAGACAGAAGGTCGTCGATTCGAAAATCATTTCACTGGCAGCGAAATGAACAAGGAACAAAGCTACCACAGATACGTTAGTTTTATTACTTTTCTGATTTATGTTAATAATACTTATAATAGTATGATAGTCACTGTGTTTAAAAACATTTGTAGTGACGTCACGATTATTGACAACAACATGGCCAACGTCTACAAGAAGTAATTAAGAATGTTTAAAGTCTTATTAATGATATTGTAACTTTCTTTAGTTTTAAATAAAATTTGTATGTATGGACAGACGTATTTTTCAATTGACAATATTGAGAACTGATTGCATCTTAGAAGTTACAAAATGTGCATTGTGCAATTTGTAAATAAAATGAAATGACTACTGGCGTTAACATTGCTATCGCAGTTCCATGTTAACGTGGTGGTTACTACCGTAACATAATCGTATTCAATCTGATTTCTCGATGGGCAAAACATAGTATTGTGTTAGTATATTTTTTATGTTACTCAATTACTACCTTACACGGTGTATATAATTGAAAATTTGATTAGATGATACACTAATATTGGCGAATGCAAAAATCCATGATAAGCTTGGATTGACATTGGAACCAGAACCGGAACTAGAACCCTATGTTTAATTTTGTTTATTCTGAACTGTAATCGTAGGGTCTATAGCACTAAATGTGTATGGAACATGAACAGAATCGTTATAATTATCCTATAAGCATTGTTTTCGGTTTAGTCCCAAACTCTGTGCAACCAAGATGGGACAATTGAAAGCGTTTCGTGCCATTAAAGTAAAACCGTTCACAATTCGCGCAATTTAAAAAACAAATTATCTAATATTGTTGTCTATCATTTTTGCACCCATTCTAACATTTCGTTTTTAAAAATAAATGTACTTCATTGAGTATCAGTCACAAAAGAAATAAAATGACAACTACGCTATACACACACCGTATAAACTTGAAAGCAACCGGAACGTTACAACGATGTTGACTTTAGTAGCAGCTGCAGATCCAAATACTCACACGTGAATATTTCAAAGTCGCAATGATTTTTCAAAAATATCATCTAAGGAACCGCAACCGGATCTTTTCAGAACCGTTATAATGAATAAAGGTTCCCATCCCTGATCATAGGCGCATATTTTTCAAGAGCTATACTACTCTGAGGTCCAACCTAAGAAGCACCTTGCCAATTACAACACACAAAGGGCGACTTAGCCGTTGCCTCCTTTGTTGACAGTTGTAAATGTCAATCTTGTCTAAAATCTCAAGCGGCAGTCAACGGGGTGGACACACAGTTACAAAAGGGGGACCATCCCCTATATACAGTGAGCGCTACCCGTCCGTAGTCGAGTCGAGTCTACATTCTTCACATTCAGCTATCGGTACCGGCCGAGAAGGTGAATGCTTTGCTAAATAATTGTGACGATTGACATTTATGATCTCCAAAATACTATCGCCTTCTTTTAAGGTTAGTGATTGGCAGGTTGCTTCTTAGGTTGGCACGCAGAGTAGATCACTATAAAACACAAACGGAAAGACTTCCAATTTGTAGACCAATCCAGTCCAGTCCAATTTGTAATTTCAGAATGACATAAAATAATAATTTCCGCATTAATTTTTAGTTTCAAGGTTTGTTACTGTGGCTCGTTGGTCTAGTGGGTTTATTCTGCTTCTAATGCGGAAGGTCCAGGGTTCCATTCCCGGTTCGGGCCAAGATTTTTAACTTTGGAACTTAACTATAATCTATAAGATATGATACGTAAACGGTGACTTTGTAGCTGTCATAGCAACGAAGCACACACATTCTTTGAATGTCCGCCACTGAAAATCAGTTCTAACTGACTGGATAAATAATGTACTCATTTTATTTTATTTATATAAATCGTGTGAAAGAATCAACAACAAAACCAACGTGAGTTTTGAATAATTGAATGAATAACTTGATGTTTTGTTAAACGTTGTAAATCAGTTGTGAAATAAATAGTATAACCATTAAATAAATAAATAATCAATCAATAACTTTCTAAAACGTATTGTTCCACCCATCAAATCATTCACACCGGGGAAAAACGTGATTAAGTTGTTTGTAAATGAAGGCCAATATCTGTTGTAAGTTACTGTACAAATAAAAGAAACTGGTGAAAATTGCTATCCCTTTTTGTTCGATATAGCTGTTGTATACTAAAACAATATAGGTAAAATAAAAATGTGAATAATTGCATTGTAAAATATTGTTAGCTAGAGATAAGAGCCCACACTTAAATGGTGTTTTTTTGTAGGTATGATTAATTAGTTCATAAGGTAATATTTACATGAATTATATATACAAATTGCAAATTGCTAAATAAAAGTTCTACTACCGGACTACTACTACTTTTGTCTGGAACATTGTTGCAAATGATGCAAATGAATACCTCATGTATGTTTCAGCTGGCTAACTTGTGTTACGTCATCCGAGCTCCTCATCTCGTTCCAGTTAGCTTGAGTGGGGACTATGTTTTCATTCTCACCGCAATGAGGGCTTTCCTAACAATTGAGAAATATTTCCTGACACGGTTTAATAGCCTCTGTAAATCAACGCTGGCGCTTCCACCACTACAGCCGCTTATGCCAGCCTTCTCCGCCTACGAATAATCCAAGATGTACCGCCGTCCCTTACCACAATCTGTTCAGCTTTTAGAGCTGTATAAATTAACATCTATATGCGTTTCTTTGCCATAGTAGTATTCTTACTACTGTAGTACTTTAATCGTTTCATAATCAATTATCCTGATGTGCAAAACCATAGAAATAAACTGTATTATTCAAGTGCTGGTTGTATCCTGTTGTACTACCTATTTATTTGTACATGTTACACTGCTTACAACTTGTTTTATGTTTCGTTAATGTTGTGCTGGTAAGGGCTGGTCCACACAGATTTTTAAGACATAATGCATAAGGTTTCAACAATGAAAACAACGTCTTAAAACTAAAAACAACGTCTTAGAACTAAAACTTTGTGTGAACGCCAGTACGTGTTTCCTATGATCCAACTTTACGACTACGCGTTAAACCTTAAATCTTATGCTTAAAAAATCTGTGTGGACCATCCTTAAACAAAATTACCATTCAATTGATGAACAACACTATGCCAATATTTGACGGCCATTTGAACACCTTAAAACGTATACAGGAACGTACATCAGTGTATATAATTAATATTAATAAACCTGTATACATCCCTACAATTGTTGGACAACAATTGTACTTTTCATTCATGATTCGCATTGGAAAATGTGTGAACAAGACACACTTCCCGTCGTTTGTAAAACGTATGTGCGTAGTATTTACTTGATCAGTGGGTCAAACAAAAGAGCAACATTTACCAGATAAAACGGAAGGTGCATTCATTGACACTGGAGCAATCGATCAGAGATATACCTTCAAAACTTGAACGAATACACACAAACAGAACAATGAAACTACATTTTGTATAGGTAATAGTATTATTTCAATAGTAAAAACGTCGACTTCTGTAATTATAACTCATTTCGTAAACAAAAAGTCGATAGGGACACTTTGTTATTGCGGTAACACAAATGCGGCTTTGAGCTGTCATAGAAACGAGGTACTACTATAACTAATTCTCTGCGGGACAGATAAACTAAAATCATCTCTAGACAACGGCTGTGTACTTGTAGACATTAATTGTCTTGTAGTTGTTTATTTATGTAACGGACTCTGTTTGTATTCTTCTTGTTTTATCAAATGTGCTTCACAGCTTGGTTCATAAACAATATTGTGGACGGGTGGACGCTATTATGATCAAAACTTTTCAGCTGAACGAAGTAGTACAACACATTGTAAGAAATAAAATAAAATACAATGTTATATAGTAATAATACTAACATATAATATTCGATCAATTTGATATTGTTTTAAGATACCACAGAAATAAAAGCTGTACTTAAAACTACTTTACTTCAAGCACACAACTCTTACCTAAGTTTGAATTAAATCTATGCTAAGTAAGCTTAGTATTAGTAATAAGTAACACGTTTAAATATAAATGATTCTAAACAAACTAGGCATGAAGATACACACGCTCTGTGTGTAGGCGATTGATTATTTGAGTAAGATTATGCAAATTATAAATTTATAATAATTTATGCTCAGGAATTTTTCAATTTATCATTTGTTTAATGAACTGTTATGTTGGTATGACGTAGATGACTGTATCGATACATGACAATAAACAATAAACAACCATCTTCACACATGACATTTTAAATCACACATCAAATTATAAATTAATTTTCTTTGGAATTTGGATGCAATTTCTAAAATGGTCGGGCTTCTTTGAAACATGTTGATACTGTAATACCACCGCTCTGGATAAAAGTGTCAAGACGGCCATCCTATCAAGGGCAGCCTGACGTCATTGTAGGCATAGGGCATAGCACATGTAGGGGCCCCAACGCAATAATTAGATAAACGTGCTCTTATCGAGTGATTTGGGGACCGAAGGGAGCTCGTATTTCAATAATCATTCATTATCTACCTGCATTTATGTATTGTTGTTTTATTGCAAGGCCGGACTGGATAGTTCATAGTACGTTATGCACTAAGACTAAGCCACGTTATGTTGTACACATTATGTGTGTGTAGACTGTAGACCACCCAGTCAATGAGTGCGGTGTACATTATGCATAACCACCAACAAACCACTATGCCGGCAAACATCTTCTTGGTGTTGCGCGACTTCACGACATTATTCAAGATCTTTACACCCTATCATGACGGAAATGTGTAACGAACTCTTCTAACCACACAGTGTTCTAAGACCAAACTATTTATAGCTTTCTAATCATAATAAAGCTACATTAGGATGAATTAGCAAAGCGTTGACGTCAAGTGGAAGAACCGTACATTTTTACATCAAGAACGCCAATCAGAATCAGAATCAGAAAAAAATAATATAGTCCATAATCGCAATAATAATAGCAATAGTCGATAGTTTATCAAGTTACCATATTTCAATATTTATGACATCATGGTGATTTAAACAAGTCACCTGCATAACGAAGGGAGGCCCATAATACATTATCAATGTCTGTGTCCCCCAATTAACATCAATATTTTTTTTCGTAGGAATATCCCCAAGACTAAACCAAGCAGTATTCACCTTTACGACTGAGGAAAATCTGGGTAAAAATTAACATTAGTTCAATTGTAACTGAGTCGCTGTTTTCGTTTTACATTATTTTACAGGTAATTGATCCCCCCCCCCCCCCCTTTCACCCTTTTGGTGGTTTATTGCCGAGCAAATATAATCCAAAATGCCATCTTGACCTATTTGCCTAATTGTAAGCACAACTACACGTCAGCATGTCTATACCGTGTTCTCATGATAACGCACATCAAATAAGATGCAACGTCTAACTGTTGATTCTGCCTGTCTGTTTGTTCAACGACGCACGTGTCCACATATTGTTTTAGTGAGGCAAATAAGGCTGCGTGTGTGCCTGGGTGGACTACAAAGGCCACATTCCATTGTGCCCATGACATAGAGCAGTAGACCAAGGCAATTCTCCACAGGAATGCTGAACCGCAAGCAACTTCATTGTACCCTACTAGATTCAATTGCGACGTGGAATTTACCAGAATGCGAGAGGATTTATCTAATAGTTGGGCTTACATATAACACAACAACACCTTCATTCACAATGTAGGAACGGTATGTTATAACCAGGGCATCATATTAGGTTTACCCTTATGACGTAGTATTAGTAACGCAACGGTAAACAATGTCCATGCCTGACGCCGATTTTCACATTGAATATCAAGTTACGTAGATCAGCGGTTCTCACACTTTTGAACGCGTCTCACTTCTATAATCTTACACAAGGTGATGACGCCTTCCTTATCATTCTGTTTCTAAATTATTTTGGTTGTACACAAATAATAACAATTGCAACACAACACAACAAGAACTATAACATTTACCAAAGTAATTCGACTCCACCAACGACAAGTGTACGGTAAAATCAGTTGGCTTCTTATACTTGTATTTGATTCTGTGATGTGTGGGCCTCAGAGTTAGAGATAATAGTAGGCATAATTTACACTCGTTTGCAAGGTAATTACAACCTGTCGGAAGTTTGATTACGACCGGATCGCAGCATCCGTGGTTGTCGCATCCAAGTCGTTCCACAACAACCTTGTGGATGCTGACGTCATAGATGAGTGAGCTCTTGGCCAACTAAATGTCAGTTTTGAATAAGCCACCCGCTGATTGGCTCCAGCTCACTCTTCTATGAGTATGACGTAACCATTCACATGGTTGCTGTGAAACCTGTACGTGAAAAGTATTCGCTTGCTTAACGGCGACGTCACCCACCATGTGAGCTAGACTCTACTCAACCACAGTAGCGATCTTAGAGCAGAGGTGAGGTAGAGGGCGCATGACGTCATCCCGCCCGTGCTAGCTGGCAGGCGAAAACGTCCACAACATCCCAAGCCGAGCAGTCACGTGACGCTGGTCATATTTGAACAGGCGCGGTAAAGCGGGAGCTCGTAACGAGCACAAAATTACGTTTTTTGTCGTCGTTTCTTTTTAAAACGTAAGTAACGTAAGACGAGACGATTCAATTCTTACCTCGTATTGTTATAAATACAACATACGTCATTGTATTTAAATATTATACCCACTTTAAAGCGTATTTCTATTTAAAAACGATTTAAGAACTGACCATGCAAATAATACACAACAACAATGATTGTACTGTTTTTATTAGTTGTGGTTCTGTTATCATACTGTCATGATAAGTAAAACAATCAACGCAAATAATAAGTACAGTTATAGTAAGTTAGTCAATTAGGTAATGTACAGTATATTTTACACGTTAACATACGAGTAAATATACCAATAATATAAAGTTAACAAATAATATTAAATGTTCAAATAGTATCAATATGTTTACAAGAACATTGAAGTGATGATTACATAAAAAAATAATAACCTTCCCAAAATAATATTTATTATGTTTAGTATTCTAAACATGTACTGTATTTTCTTGTTTTGTTGTTTGTTTGGCCCTCATTTTACAAATCGTTCCTTGCAGCTAAGCGCACAACACACCACGACCAAATTGCTCAGTCAAATACCTTATTAGCAAGGTATTTGACTCTGCTCTAAGATTTGACTCAGCCGCTGCATTACTGCACTCGTACGCGCAAGCGCCCACGTCACGACCATAGTTCTGCCATTGGCTCAGCCCGGCAGAGTCACGTGACACTGGTCGGGCGGCAGTGGTGATGTTGTGGACGGGTGTAGTGACGTCATGCGCCCTCTACCTCATCTCTGCTCTAAGGTAGCGACCGGGTCGCGTCACCCGCCATGTGACGTTAGCCTGGTCACGTGCTTATAACCACTCAACCACGGTCATTTGCTACAAGGAGATGAATCCGATACAAATATGTTTGGGTTCGGGTTCAAGTTTAGCCTCTCGATCATGATGCTGATTCTTGTTCCTGTACGTCTCTAATGTTTCAAATCACGCTATTCGAGACGATGAGGGGTGATATAAAGATGAATGGCAATTACAAAAATGCTATATACCTTGTGTGGGATTCGAACCCACGTCCCTACCAAAAAAGTAGGTGGCATCCGCTTAGGACCTGCGCCCCAACCGCATGAGCCACCGTGGACGGCCTCCAGAGATCGCAAATTTTGTTATAATACTTGCATATTTGAATAGTTCGAAAACATAATTTGTGATGCTTTAGTTTACGACCATTAGTCTTGAGGCAACGGTGCAATAAGTTAATTAAGCGATATATTTACAAATGTTGTAACGGTCTGCCACGCCATAAGAAGCAAGGTGTCCCCTAAAAATCTGAGGAGAGACGGTCTATTTCAACGGTATTCAAATCGAGATTTCCCGATACCTGTACTGTTATAGTCCACTGTATTGACTGCACCAACCGTGAATGGAATGCGACCCCACCACGTCTGACAACAGGCGGGTTATATTATCACTACAATAGCTGAGGCAAGAAAACGGGATGCAACTAGAGTTAGGTTGGTAGTGTCACATGCGTCACTTAACTATTACATAATCCGTGACGACAACACCTTGCAAGTTAATTTGACGAGACAGATCACTTATATTTGGCACCCGGACGTCTACAGGTGTTTAAAACTGCCGTGCCTGTTACTTGTGGTATATCGTTTATTATATATAGATCCTAAAACTATTAAAAACACTAAAAACAAAATTTGAAACTTAATAAAATCCACGACAGACGGAATCAACGAACTGCTCCTGTCGTTCAAGTGGAACTAAGCGTCATGCGTCACAACTCAACAAGAAGGGTGAAAAGAAGCCGATGTTCTCTTTCTCGCTCTTAAAAACTTTGAATCCCCCCCCCCCCAGTTTCAATTGAGATTATGGAAACCGAACTAAAATGTGGTACCGAACAAACTCGGGTTTCGCATTTTGTGCACATTATAATAACAACGGTTTGGGTTTGGGTTTTGGAAAAACTTTGCTATCGAGTTCGGTTAAGGATTCATTTTTGGGTTTGACTTGCGAATAGGTTTGACTTGCATGCGCTACCAAACAGATTGAATTTTAGACAGTCGTTTCTCAATAAAGCCATAATATTGTGCAACCTATTCTGTTTCGTTCAAGGACAATAATGAGATAAACAAAAATAAGTGTTGAAGCTTTGATTAATTTTTCTCGTTGGTTTTAAGTAACTGAATTAATAGAATAGATGTAACTTACACATTGGGAGAAATCTAGTTTAATATACTGTGACCTTTTTCCCAGTCTTGAATGTTGTAATTAAAATCCAGGGGTTGGCCCGAGGGTGTAAAGAACCCGCAGAAGAGAAATAATTATTGTACTCAAATTAATTTTACAGTAACATAATTAAACTTTTATAACAACATGCTAATACAATTGTTGCGCATGCATGCATTGCAATATAACGATTTCTTGTACAATCAGGAATGATACACGTGTTGCTCTTTATAATTTTAATAAAATTTTATAAAGTGATGTAGCCTATGTAAATAGTGTATCGCTTTGCTTGGCATACGCGTTTAAAAGAATATAACATTTTCCAAGCTGCAACTTATAGAAGGTTCTGAGCCACAACTATAGTTCTATGTCACAGTTGGAATAATGTTTTGTATAGAAATGTAAGATGACATACCCATGTTCAGGTGACTAACTACCGATATTAGGGTACGTACGAGGGCTGAAAACCTTCGGTCATGATTGCCGGTGGCCGGAATCGAACGAAACTTCTCTTGTTACTACTGAGCCATCCTAGTTGTGAACAAATGACTATGAGGCAGGACATGTTTTGCGGTGATGAACCGTGGCAAAAGGTGGTTAAACATTGTGAACATGAAGGAGTGGGGGGGGGGGGGGGGGGGGCAGCGACCGGAGGCATTTTTACATACTAGCACGTAACATGTTAAAATGTTGAAAGAGAAGGTATAACAAAATGTCGATAATGGTAAGAGAAAGTTGATTCATAATGTACAGAGCTATATAAAATTAGAACATTTATTATTAATGAATGATGCATTAATCGGTCAGATAATCAATAGTAAACGATGTTTATGTATAGTCTCTTAAAAACCATGTTTGTTGAATAGTTCAATCGTTTTTTCGTACTTCTTCCCTTCGTCTCTTTCCTCTCTTTTTTTTAAGGGAATCGAAGGGGGGAGGGATTGGGGAGTGCTCATCTGAACATCATCACAGCCCTACCACTAGCCTCGAGAATATGGTACCACCGAAACGTATTCCAGAATGTAGTGGTCAAAATTAATTGTTCATATAGTCTTGAACACGAAGTATATCCCTCGATGAAATCGAGATCAAAATAATTATTTTCGAAATAAATGACTTGCATATAATTCGTGTGTGTTTTTTTAAATTAAGTCTTATGCACTCTTTTATCCTCAATAGTTTTTTTTTTAGAAATCAGTGGTATAATAATATTAGTGTAACGATAGATTTTTCTGTGACAATTGTGCATCATAAAATATGTAAGTAATGTGTGTAACCATAGTAACCCCTCCAACAGTAACACGATTTGCTATAATGAAGATCACTGCAATATCAGCAACGGCAAAAGTGTCTCAACTTATGAGTTTAGTGAAGTTTGCTTTGACAGAAGTCCTTGGGGGCAAAGGTTAGCGCACTATCGTCTTATCCGCTCTTCAGTGTGATTATTAAATGCAGTTTGTTCCACTTCGTGCCGGTTTTATCAATTTATCCATCACAATGTAATTGGAGGGTGAGGTAAGTTCGTAGCGATGCCAATCCTGTGTTGACCCTACCCTCGTTTGTCCCGAGCGGTCCGCGAAGATAGCAGGAGTCCCGAAGGAACAGTGGCCAGGCATCTGAATACTAAACAGGTTTGGGAGTTGGTTCCCCCATGTACCCCCCCCCCCCCCTGCCGCAACGCGACGGGAATCGTTCCATAAAAGAACGAGCAGACCCACTTTTCGGGAAAGAAACAACCGTATAAGAATATAAACGAGCTCACATCTAAACGCTGTAACATCGGGTTCCTTCAGTTAACATACGCCTTCTGTGGAGCAACCTCGATCTTGACAAGGAGATTACATGCATGAGCTTTCTGCCATTATCCAAAAGGAAGGGCATTCTAAGGAAACGCAAAAGGACGGAAAGATTGGTGAACTCGTCGCTGAAAAACACAAAATGGTGTATTATGCCGCTTGAGTAGAAGGATTCTTCCAGCTGAGATATGACGTCAGTGGGGCCGTGTATCACGCCAACAAAAGCAATCTCGACCGAGGAGCCAATCAGAGTAGCCGACGCAGCACTCGATGCATCAATTCGATTGACAACGGAGTCGCGACTGATCAGAGGACGGGCGCTAATTTGTTCCTTCTTATCTACGACCTGGCTGACTTTTCTTATTTACCGAACGAGCAAGAATGACACTAAGTGATGTTTTTTGTTTAGCTGTGTATCATCGTCTACACTCTACACTTGCACAGTGGGCTAAAGATGTAACATGGTCTCGGAGACTGTATTTGTATACTGAATATTTCAATGCATTAGGGCAGATTCGCTCCCATCTCTCTCCGCGTTAAATTGTGCATGAATTAAAAATATGTATAAAGAAATCTCACTCAGTAGACTGAGTAAACAGTAGACACTGAAGCTCCCTCATAAACGTTTTTAAAATCAACTTTACACAAGACTATGAATTGAAACTTTGGAAATTTTAAATGTATTATCGCTTGTTACTTATTTCTTTATATTTCCTTATCTTTATTGCTTATTGTTTATTGGCTTTCATTTTTACCTACTGACATTTAACATTAACATTTGTTATACTCTGTTGTTACACTGGAATATGTTTTACAATGTTAAATTTCATTTAAGAAATCGCGTGACTCAGGTACACGTATACATTCAAGACCATGAGACTCAAAATACAAAATCAGCCGATTTGAAACTTGATGAGGATGTTCACAAATGACATAAAAGTCGTATCCGGGTACATTAAAACATTTCAAATAAATGTTTCACGCACAAGTTTTGCAAATATTTGAAATATTTGAAAATCTATATCTATCCAGATATAGTTACAAACAGGATACACATTTTGTAATTTAAAATATTGGTTCAAACCGCAAAGAACAATTTGGTGAGTTTTAATGGGGTCTAAGTTAAACCCTTGCACATTGCATCCAAACCATGGGTGCAGCAAGCAGTCGTAAATAAATTATGTGTAATTTCATGGGAGTTTGGTAACAAAATATATCAACAATATGAAAAATAAACGATGAAAATAATGCTTGTCTTTATATAAATTGAGTATATTTTCTTCCCTTGCTATCCTGTGTCCAAGTTCTCTCAAAGGTCAAGTTCAAAGTTGACCTTAACGTTGACCTCAAGATACAACTGTTGTGTACGGATATATGAACACCAGGAATAAAATTTTTAAATTTTAAAAGTAAATACGGTAATTTTGAACTTTAAACTTTGCATGAGTGCAATATACTAATTTGTATTTTGTTGCGCTAGTTCACCTGTTTTTTGAACTTGGTATTTTTTTTTTTTAAGTGAGGTGGATACAGAAGTAAACCGCAGTATGTCCAATGGCAGTGTACGTGATATAATGTAAATCTGAAGTTGGATAACGAAACAACAGGTTGGTCATGATCTCAGTCAAGATATGAGTGTAGCAGCGCTCATAGGACCTCCATGATAGAAGAGGTAGGGTATGTGTAAAGATTGTCATTTTTGTCTTTCTCATTCTTTCATTTGGAAACAATGTTTGTTGAGCATATTATTGGCAATGAGTGTGAATTGCGACGACGATGAAGATAAAAATACCTAACAGAAGCAATGTGCGGAGTTAAGGGAAACTGAACATAGGCCTACCAAGGCGTTGATGTTCGTAATTATACATGCCGCCTTGCATAGATCAAACAATGCAGACAATATGCTCTACCATTCCTCGATGAAAGCATTCAATGACGAAAGCCACTTTGGATATGGTACTTCAGCACAGACAACATTTCTCTAATATTGACATGGAAAGTTCAAAAAATAAGTTTCCGATATCTCTCATAAAGTTCAATTCGATTTCCTGTTAGTCATGATTTATTCCTCTTCATTGATATTATCTTGATTTTCGTTTTAGTTCGAACGAAGATCCGTCTGCGTCACAACACTCCCGCGCAGTGCTAGCTCTTATTTCAGTCTGGGGGTATCCTTGTCACTCTTCGACCCACGCTCACGCGCACGCACACGCACACAGACCTCGCATATAAATGAAATACATAGTTCACAAAAAGACAACTTTAAACCTCTGCTTTGCTAAGTTCGCTGAGTATAAATTTAACATCAATCATTTCTGAATAGATGCTGGAAGAAAATTGTTAAGAAAGTGTGCAACGGAGATGGAAGATGCCATTACCCCTTCCATACTATCCCTCCTACTCAAAGCAGCATCCAGGGTAGTAGACTGAGAGCTGATGGTGCCTATCTCCCACTCAACAATTGAGCTGTTCAAATAGCCAGCCTAGGGAGAACAGGGAACAAGCATTAGCTTGTGATAATAAAAACATTGGCTCATTCTAACAAGAAATCACTCTTCCCAGAACCTTTACTTTATTAGAAGAGTTTCTTGTAACCCTTTAAGACTATGTGCCTACTTGAAATTGCCAAAACTTTACCAACTAAGATTAATGGGTCCCCTTCTTACACGGTCACTGTCTTGTACCGTACAAGCTACTTTGGGCTTTCAACAACATGCATGACATTAGCGTAGAAAGCTGCAGCCAAACCTCCATTGAAACTTAAACCAAGGCCTGAGTCTTACCCTGTGGGGATGTGATTCTCAGTCAGAAGCAACACGTAGACACCGTTATAGTCAGTCACTTGATCTGCTTCCTGTGCTTCACTTTCTTACTGTGTTAGTCTTTCTTTCTCTCACAAGGTATACACAACCAGGAGGACAGAATCTGAACGAATTGCGAAGAACTTAGGCTACACAAAATCGTACTAATAATATTTTAGTCAAGAAAGTGCAAAACTTCAATATTTGACTCGACTGTGACGTGACGCGGTGTTTATTAACACGTTGCTTGTTCTAGGTTGAACACAAAACACATTTGAATACGTACGTTTTATGTCTTACGTGTACTCGTTGACGCTAATATTACTAATAACTAGCGGAGTGGGTGTGTGTCTATGTGTCTGCGCTGTCAATGTCAAGCCACAGGCAGCTCTAGTAATCACCCACTGTGTGTGCTGAAATAAGGGTAAGAAGTGTAAGGGTCTCTACGCTACGTCAAAACACGCAGAAAATTTTCATTATTTAATTATATCTCAAGATTGCAACAAGAAATCGAAAATATAAATCAACAGCGCACTGTGTTTTGGTAAGCCCTACAGACTGAATGAAACAACCATTAGCGTGGTTATTTTGATTATTAATTCGATAATTAGTAATAAAATTAATTATACATAAAAAACATACTGACTACAATGTAAGACACAACTTAGAGCATTCAGTATGTAGAGCTTACTAAAAAGCAGTGCGCTGTTGATTCAGATTTTCGATTTCGAAGCCCATTCTTGTGGTATAATTTATAAATTAACATTTTGTGCGGTTTTTGATGAAGAGGTATTCTTCGGAAGGTTAGTTTCGCAATAACCGTACTTGGTCGTATTCAAGAAAGCTACACACAATTTCAAATATGTGAGCATATCTAAGTATCTAAGTCAAAGTGGTTTATTCAGAACTTGGTAGCTATTCATTCGATCAGAACGCCGCGTTGCAGTTATTTACAACGCAACATACTGTTATTACAAAGTTGGGAATGTATTTTACACGGGGATATATCTCAAGCACAAACCATGCCAATAAAATACATTACTTGTAATTTCGCATTTTTGAAAAGCTTACAAAAATTGGACCATCTAAATCTATGAATCCTTCCAAGATATAGATTAAAATAAATATAATAATCACCATCATAAGGCATGTATATTATTTTGTATGTCCAATAATAATTTGGTACTAATTTAAATATTGCAACATGCCCCCCCCCCCCCTTCTAAATCTGAAATCTGCCAACTACAAATAGTACCATCCATGGAATTGTGAAATTGTGAAGGATATATCTAATCTATTTAATCTTGCGTAATTTTCTTTTCTTTATGAATGTGACATAATTTGCAACCGTTTTAATAAACGCTCTTTTTCTGCATGTTATTAGCTAAATTGTTACCTTGTCTGCAGCTATTTAGTTTCATCATCTAAGTGCAGGTTATTTGAATCTCGTTTATAAAACCACTCGTACTAATAACTCTTCAATGTTCCTGGAACTTTCCTTCAAGTACATAATTTTACTTGTATGTTACAAGTAAGCTAATTTATAAATATGTTTCTGCTTGTCCAATGACTACAGCCAACGGTTCTCGTGTAGAATGAGGCTCACACACCGATGTTTTTAAGCTCTGGTCGTATTTCATGCCAATTAACTCGACGCGCCCACCCATACTACTAGGTAAGCAGTGTATGTTTAGCTGGGTTCAAATCGATTGTATGCGTATATGCAGCATAAAATTGCGTATATAGTGAAAAGATTATATTGTGGGTACGCTCCAATACCGTTGTAAATGTTTTCGTTCTGTAGCACATGCCAGAAAGCTTGAGATCGCTAAGCGCCCTGTCTGTATGTTAGTGTGAAAGACCACACCAGGAATTGAGTTGTGCCACGAAGAACTTAAATCACGAAATAAAATGCAGTACATTTCTACGTATTTCATTTTATAAGAGGTAATTTATTATAAGGAACTTTGCTAAAGGGATATATATATAATAATATAATATGCTCCCTTAGAGATAACTATTTCTAAATCACAGTATGCGATTGAGAAGCCTTACACTACTCAGCTGTGCAGACGTTACTTAAAATCAGGGGCTCTCGGGTTCATACAGATGTCTGTGATATCAATCACATCTATTTCGCTCTGCAAATTCATAGAGATAAAATATAGTCAAATGTGTAGTAACAACTAACAATATAACTTAAAAATAAAATGTAAAACCCAGCAAGTCGAGGTAGGTAGGCCTACGCTTATTTCCTTTTAGAACACCTGATGGATCGAACATGTGTTTAGAAATTGCTTCAGCGAATTTTGTGTATCGTCTTGGTTAAAGAGCAAAATAATAGTAATAATGATAATAATAATAATAATAATAATAATAATAATAATAATAATAATAATAATTTTTTTTTTTTTTTTTTTTTTTTTATTGATAACCATGTTCTGTACAATACAATCATTAAATAAACATTCGATATCCCACAAAGCTAAGTACATAGCTTGTCTGTGGGTTATATACCAATGAAAATAATAATACGGACTAAGTTACGGACAAAGATGAACATGCTGCGTAATGCAAATACAATATACAGAATACCTTACAATTCAAAACAAACAAACAATCACTAACTTATCTTTAACACCTACATATTACTATACACTGCAATTAACGAAGGCCTATACATGGCAAGGACAAAAACACCGACGATACTAATAATGAAAATATAATAAATTAAAGCGAATGTAACAAAAGAAACTCTTTTACTGATATTTTTACTTGATTCATTCTATCCGAATCTTTCAATTCAATTGGCAACATATTAAAACATTGAGGCACTTTTACATGCAATGATCTTTCACCATATTTATTAACAAAATTGGGAACTCTGTACACTTTGGAGGCTTTTGCTCTTGTACAAATGCTATGGTCAATTTCAATTTTGAATTCGTTAGTGAAATAGAATTTGATAATTAACTTATAGATGTACAACAAATTTACAGGAAGCAAGTACAATGGTCAGTTATGTGATTTGGGAGTATGTGTTTAATCATCCTGATCTGTAAGCTAATAATCTGTTTAAGATACATATGAGAAGCATTTCCCCAGGCTAACACCGCGTACGAGATTAAAGACTCCACCAAGGCGATGTACACTGTGCGAAGTAAACTGTATGGAAGAATATCCTTCAAACGATAAAGTTGCACAGCACACGGTCTAATCCGGTTGCATACCCTAGCAATCTGTTTATCCCAAGAAAAGCATTTATCAATCACAATACCCAAGTACTCATGGCTGTACACCGACTCAATTTCTTGATCGCAACTGCAAGTTATGTCCGTGGCATTTTGGTTAGAAGTATTATGCAAGCACTGGACTGAGTGTGATATAACTTTAACTATCGAGTTATGATTGGTATTCAGAGGAGTAGATATATGTACAATTTTAGTTTTTATAGCATTTACAATCAAGCCATCATCATGAGTCCACCTCAGCAAGTTTATATAGTCTTCTTGCAAATACTTTTCCGCCATATGAATATTCTTGTGAATCGCAATAAGTGCAGAATCATCAGCGAAAAAAAATGCAAAGCACTTCTTAAAAATTCGCGCCATCTCATTTACATACACTAAGTATAACAATGGTCCCAAGATAGATCCTTGTGGCACCCCTGATTTGATCAATTTAGCCGTGCTATAATCCTCCCCAATTTTTACAATTATCTTTCTATTATCTAAATAACTCTCAAACCACCGTAGAATTGGACCTCTCACACCAATATTGTCCAATGCTTGCAATAACTTCTTGTGATTTAGAGTATCAAATGCTTTAGTGAAGTCCACAAACATACATACTACATGCAAATTTTCATTTAACTTAGAATTAATAAGATCAGAAAATTTCAGTAAAAGATCAGATGTACTTTTCCCCTTTTGAAAGCCGAATTGATTTTTGTTTATGATAGAAAATTTAGTCAAATAGTTATTTAAACAATCAGCCACATATCTTTCCATTACCTTATCGACTACAGACAATAAGGCAATTGGACGATAGTTGGAATACTCGTAGTGGCTTCCTTTTTTATAAACCGGCCTCACTATAGCAATTTTTAACATTTCTGGCACGACACCTTCATTAATCGATAAATTTATCAGCAAAGCTAGTGATGGACTGATCTGATCCTTAATATTTTGCAAGTCTTTAACCCTTATTCCGTCAAACCCAGCTTGTTTACCACTATTCATTTCTTCGATAATTTTTCCCACTGTTTTCGCATCAATAGGGGGTATGTATACAGATTGCCCCTGAACGTTAATTAAACTGCTTTCTCCTTGAACCGTTTCCCTACAAATCACATCACAGTTATGAACAATACGCTCAACCTCTTCCACAAAAACGTTTGCAAATGAGTTTGCTATAGTAACAGATGACTCTCTTTTACCCAGATACTTTTTAATAACCTCATCGACTGACTCTTTTTTTTTCTTGCCTATTATAGTATTTATAGCTTGCCACGTTTCTTTAATATTTCCCCTATTTCTTTCCAAAAGTGCACGGTAATAGTTTTGTTTTGCTAGTTTGATCTTTTTGTTTACTTTATTTCGGAGGTTATTGTATTCTGACCTATACACACCTTTCGTAAGATTTAAACATTTACATTTTTTCCATTGTTGAAAAAAACGGTCTCTTTTTGCTATCATTTCTAATAACTCCAACGTCAACCAAGATTGATTACTCCTTTTCTTATTACTTTTCTCTTTGACGAACACTGCCCGTTTATCCAATAGTTCGGGCGACACCCACGACTTAATACCTCTATTCGTAGCACTTCTTTCTTTAACAAACGAACTTTTTGCATATGCAATCTTGAAATTAAAATAAATCGCCTGATACAAATTCTCACAGCTATTGGCAATTAACAAACTATCCCAATCAACACGCTTTAAAGCGTGAAGCAGATTAGCTTCATTTATACACTTTCCATATATTGTACTTTCCGATTTTCTTTTAATACTATCTAATCCCAATGAAATCATTATCATATAGTGGTCGGACAACTTAGATGTATAAATGGCTGGCTTGATACGGATGTCAACAGCCCGCACGTAAACATGATCGATACATGAACTTCTAAGCGCGCCCTCTACTACCTCCTCACGCGTAGCCTTGGAAATACATCTCATAAAACCATTCACAGCCAGACTGGTTTCATAATGCTGCGCAAATGAATCGCGCAATGAATGAATAATAATAATAATAATAATAATAATAATAATAATAATAATAATAATAATAATAATAATAATAATAATAATAATAATAATAATAATAATAATAATAATAATAATAATAATAATAATAACAATAATAATAATAATAACAATAATAATAGAAATAATAATATTAACACAACTATCTTTGAGACAATATGCACTCGAACGAAACGGTCCGGTCGTCATCTCTGGTGTGCTCGGACCGCTTGAGAATGGGGTTACGGAACGTTGGGCCGAGTTCCCCTCAGGTCACAGAACAACCCGAGCGCGTTACAGGGAGGTTTCAGTACATTATGGGACCCTACGATGACATTATATGACATAAGAGACGCTCAGACGCATGTTGAACGTCGCCGTTCGATAACAGGATAACGCATGGAGACCGGTGTATACATGATTGAGATGGGTAAAATACAAGACGGTTGTAGGTGAAAGGTGGAAGCAGTGTGTTAATTGGTCAGTCATGCACGGATCATGAGATGGAAGGCGATGGCCGACACAGATGACAAGGATGTATAGACTTCAAGAGTAGGACAGAGACAGTGGCGTATAACGTCAACCATCGCATCGCCTCTTCCACCAATAAAAAAATTACTTACTAATGCTCTTCAACTAATTGTTCTTCCTAAGTAGCATTATTATAAAATAAATTTCTTAGTTCTCTTCAGTGCATTGTATTCTCAAAAATGCATAGACGCCCCCCCTTCCCCCCCCCCCCCCACCACCCCCAACCCTGCCCGGGCTTAGTTTTACATAGTGCCGCATGCCTGCACCAAGACGTCACATATAGTGTCCAAACATTTCAAGGGAGGCTTGAAAATACATGGGCCATATAACAATATTTCGGAACTCGACCCCCCAACCCTTCCTCCCATGCCCTCATTGAACGGGAAATGTGGGGTCTTTAAAGTCACCTCACTTATAGTTGTGATAAGGTAATGAGTGGGGGACGCAAGAGTTGCAATTACAGCGCAATCAGTCAGCCAACATTTTCTGGAAACGGCCATAATAAGATTATGATCGAGAAAGTGAGAAAAGTTTTAAGTAAACAAATGTGGTTTTACGACTTGTAGAGTACGTGGATAAGATATTTTATTTTTGCTCCGTCGCATATAGTAGAGAAAGCGTGAGTCTGCATGCCACATTATTTGTTGAATTGTTGATTTATAGAAAGCATATCATACTGTAGACATAGACAAATTGTCTACTGTATTTGACGAGAGCGGCGTAGATGCCAAAGCTAGGGCCAAAGTGGACGGGAAATTGAGTGATATGGTTTCTGAGTGGAGAAGGTGTGAAACAAGGTTATGCGATGTCAGTGTCATCCCTGGCTGGTTGATCGTCCAGTAAGGAGGCACAAGTTGCGAAGGTAGAGATATCGGGGCAGGGGATGCTTCGGTAAGAAGAACTGATCGCCTTGAATTAATGAATGAGGGAGCCACAATATGATATCGGTGACGGCGTTCAAGAACAGGCGAGTGGATTTGTGGACTTGGAAAGTTACTTCGAAAGGGGAAAAAATGTAGAATGGCGAGATAGAAATAAGAGCGATTACAGACAGAAATTTGCTTGAATAAAGATAGTAAAACTTATTGCACTGTAGGAAGCTAAAATTGGCTCCAATAGCTTGGCTGTGCTTGGTGTAGATCAAAGTTTTCTGACAGTGGACGAATATTGCGATAAGTGCGCGTGGTTGAGTGTGGAAGATGAGGCTGTCTTGTTCTCGACATGCTGTGTTTTGCCTGCTTGCTAGTGACGGCTTTTGTATGTTTTATGTCTAGTGGCATAATAAATAATTTATTATAACATACATACAAAAACAGCTAATAATCGGTAAACAGGTATCAAATGTGTTATATGGGAATCTATAAGCATATTATGCTCAATTGAATTGAAAACATAGTGACAAAATCAAGCATATATTGTTGAATAAATGTTGAGGTCACAGACAAGATACTGTACTGAAGACTTCAGTGGACGTGGCACTCGCTCACACTGAGGGTAGAATGGAGGGAGATGGATAACGCTCTATTGTGTCCCGCAGACTTCAATGTTCTTGGTCGCACAATCGTTTTCCTCAACTAGAATATCGATGATATTTTCTTTTTATTTCACCTTTTGTTTGCACATTTTCATTTCAGATTGCGGTCTAGGTGGGTCCTTCCTCGTGGTAACCGGTACCCGCAAAGAGGGCTCTCGTACATCTCTTTAATCACATAATTAATGTCATTCGCCACGATCTTGCTCACTCTTACCCTTCCTTCGCGAACATTATCGAGTGAGCGTAAATGATCTATTGCGCGAATGATCGAATGCGCTTTCGTTGTCTATAGAACATTCTTTCAACCTAAAACAATCGCTTAAAACGATATGATGTTTGTACTTTTTCATGCGATTGAACACATCCATACAAAATACAAGCATATTACTTATATTTAAATGTTTCACAGTTAGGCCAAACTTCTCTACCGGGTCAGTATTGGGCTTAATTCGAATTTGAAAAATTACCTCCCATGAGAAATTACACAATATAGTGAGAATAATGTTCATATAAACTTTTCCAGGGGATACTGGCCCCTATTCTTCTGAACACAGTTTATTGAAATTATTGGACATTAAATGTTCAAGTGGCACCAGGAGAAAATTTCATTTTCTTAAATATCGATTTAAGTAAACTTATTGTATAGATAGATAGAGAGTGAAACTAAAAAAAGGTATAATTTATCTTCAAAATATTAATTTTATTTTTTGGGGTGGCGCATTACTCTCAATATTTCATTGTAAAGTCAAATATAATTTGTACTGTAACATCTACAGGAGCCAAACACTAAGGTTGGAATTCATAGTCGGCCCCTACACCTAGGGGCGCCCATTGTTGCTAAGGTAACGATTGTTTCCATGTTATTTCCCATAAACAAAACAAATCCATAGCAACAATGGGTGCCCCTAGGTGTAGGGGCCGACTATGAATTCCAACCTAAGTATGAAAACTGATTTTTTTTTTTATAGTGTAAGCAAATCTTTGTTGAGAGGTTCCACTTTCATTGAGTTGAGAGATGTTTGGAATGTTGCCTGCCTTGTTGTTTTGTTATGTATTTATTATTATACCTAGTAGTTATGGTTATCTTTAGCATCAGCTTAGCAGTAATTGTTTTTAGGAAAAAAATACGAAAATACGAAATAAATAAAACATGAACTAAAATGTTTAATAACATCTAAACACTTTTTTTAACAAGAAGGATGCTTGCACAAATTGTACGTATACACAATTTCGTACTTTTTAAATTCGGAAATTATTGAAAACAAAATTAACTAAACATATCTATTATAATTAGTAAAAACGAATTAATATTTAAATTAGTAACTCATTTACAGTTTACACAATAACAAAGAGAGATTGAAGACAAGTCTCATATCTGTAGTACCCAACCCAACGGATATGAATTGAACAGGCTTAGTTAAATGTGTGGTATAGTTTCTAGCACGACATTGTCTGTTCATCCGAATGATTTCCCCGCGTCTGGTCGCGGAGTAGACTGGCCTGCTTGCCAAGATGTGTGATGAAGGGGTGGGGGTGGCGTCATGTCGTCTCGTTGCCTATTGGTCGACGCTACACAACCACTTGCAGCACCGTCGGCCAAGATCTATGTAGTGAAACGAACTCCTTCGAGGCGAGTTAACTTGAAACCGCTAATTTACTTACATTAACTTCCGATTTGCTCAGGGGAAACTTTAAGGGACTCTCCGGCTATGAGCGGTAATCACCTCTGATAATTCCTCGTTCATAATTAATTTGTTCATGGGCACAAAAAACGAATGTTATGGTTTACAACACTAAAATATTATTTATGAGATGAAAATACTCCAAAACAGTTTTTCTTTTATTATCCATAGTAATTCGCAGTATGCATACGCTACAACTATGCTAGACGACATAAGTAAATCAAGAGTAGGTGAGAACACTTATCTACTTTTACAACTACTCTAATCCTATATGGTTACTAATCGTTATTTCTCATCAACACAATCTATAATAACCATTGATTCGTAAATTAGATTGAGCCAAAAAAGGATGAAAAAAGGGTAAAAGAGTGAATGCAGGAGAGTTGTTAGAGAAAAGACATGTTCTGTCCGAACCTTGATTTACTTATGTCCGCAAGTGTTTGTAGTAAGCTTATTAATGTGTGTAGTTTATCGCATATTATATTAATTTGGCTTCGAAAGACTCACAAAAGAATATTTATTATGATCTATTCATAGGTTGCACGTACGTCACATTTTTGCGCGTGGCGGCCACATTTGTGATCAAACTTTGACGTTGCCATGGAGAAACAACTGAAGGCCATTGAGAAACAACTGAAGGCCATGGAGAAACAACTGAAGGCTGTTTTGGTAGAACACATAAATTCTTAGTTCTTTAAAATTCATCCAGATTTTTCCAATACAATTGGCACGTGTGGTAATTCTTTATTTTCTTATTACTTATGTTTACTTTTTAAATTCTAAATTAGGCTTTTTTATTAAAATTGAATAGTATTTGGCAATGATCTAGGATTGGTCCTCATCAAATGTGTCGCAATCATGGCCGCTGTGACGTAACGTGGGAACTATGAATATCACTGAACAACGTTCCCAAAATTTGAGTGTACACACTTTAAAAATGAATTCTTTTTTTCTCCTCTGTAAATCAATTTTAAACTGAAAAAAACAGACATTGGATGAATAAATAAATAGTACAAATTACATTTATAGCTGTGCAAACAGCGTCCGTCGTGTGCAGTGTGTGCATGCGCTGCGCGAGCGGGGTGGCAAGAGGGGCATTTGCCTTGCCCCCCCCCCCCCCCCCCCTCGGACACCTTTAACCAGCCTCGTTTTGACAGTTTCTATATAATTTTTGTAATTTGTTTAATTTTCTGCCACATTGGTTCAACTCAAAAAACGTCAATATGTATAACCACAAGAACATTTCATTAAATAAATCTGAAACTTTTAATTTGAATTGAATTCATACATGAAAATTTGATAAATACATCATAATCAAACTTATGTTGTCAATCAAACCATCCCACCGAGGCAAAATGTGAGCCCCCCCCCCCCCCCCCCCCATGCAGCGTCAAACCGTGCAACCCCAGACACTTGTGCACAAGGAAGCTCAAGGATGGACACCCCTTCGCGGCGACCTAACGAAATACACCATTGCACACCAACCCCAAAACCCTAACAAACACACTGTTAATGTTATGCTAATATTAACTAAAATTAAAATAAAAATTTATATTAATATGTTATGTTAATGTTAACCGCCACAGGTTTGCCAACCCGACAGCCTCTGTGGTGACCTAACCCAACTTGTAGCACACTGTATCCTACTGGTCCTTCCGAACAAAACCCGTAACTCCTCCAAAAAGACTGAAGTAGCTAGATCAATCTAAAAGTGTAGTTTATAATCAAGCAAACCCGGCGCCTGCACCATTTGTGAACAACGTTGAGCCTTCACCGTGCAGAGTCGTATCTCCCGCAGGCGGTTATCGGCGACATCCGTAGACGTGACCAGAAGTGTGGGGACGCCACCTGGCTCGCGACCAGCAAGGTCTACTTGATCTCTGCCTGACGGAGGCCAAGTAGACCTTGCGAACCAGGGCCCGGATTCACAAGAGGTCCTAAGTCTTTTTTGGTCTTATCTCTAAGACCGGCCTAGCTTTGAACCTCTTATAAAACCAGGAAAGTATCTTAGAACAGACATTAAAACATATTATTGGAATGTTCATTATGTCCTTGTTCTCACCAGAAATTAGTAACTTTTTATGTGATCTGGGTCTGGTCTTACAAGAAGTTCAAAGTTAGGCCGGTCTTAGAGATAAGACCAAAATAAGACTTAGGACCTCTTGTGAATCCGGGCCCAGTAGTTCCAACTATATTTAACTTCTTTGTCTTCTTTTATCTTTAACTTCTTTCTCAATTATCATTGTTGTGATTTTCTTTGTTGTTTTTTGTTCTATTGTTTCATAATCTTTTGCGTGTTCTTGTGACAATTTGGTATTAGATAATATAAAGGCAATATCTTTACTTTCGTCCAGATTTACGTTGTTCGCCCGGCCCGGAGGACCAATGTAAATAGGACGAAAAGAAGATGTAAACCTTTAGTTAATAGACCTTTTTCAGAATAGGGAAGGCTCGCACATTTTTTTATTTGCATGCTTACTGGTTACCTCAAGTTAAAATAAACGGGAACTAATTGGTATCGGCTCGAAAGGTGCATTAACATCGCTTTAACAGCAAGTCAAAGATATTGCTGTCAAAACACGCTCAGAAACGGACCTGCGCCATCTTGCTCGTGATTAGAAGGTTCTGACGTCATATGTCAGTAAACAATAATTTTATATCATACAAATAGTACTGAAATCCCACCCTTTAGTAGATTATTGCTCTCATAATGCTACGTTTACAGCTACGCGTTGCGAGCGAAGCGAGGGCGCGAGCTCCAATCAGCGGCCGAGTTTGTAACTTCTTTGCATGAAACTCGGCCGCTGATTGGAGCTCGCGCCCTCGCTTCGCTCGCAACGCGTAGCTGTAAACGTAGCATAAGACTTTAACTGAACCAACGTTTATTTCTAGTAAGTAAATGAGCACTGCTCAACATTAATTAACAACAATATGTAAAATAATTGCATTATTTTAAACACGTTTTGGTAAATACTGTATCAAAATGTATTTTCTGAAGAAAACAGTGGTATAAAAGACATTGTTGTAAAGTCACTGCATCCTGGATATTGTAAAATGTCCAACTTAATATCGTTGATATTATTAAGAATACTTCAAGGAGGCAGTTGTTTACATGACATATGACGTCAAGAGCCGTTTTTCAATGGGCGTCTCAGGTCAAAGCTGAAGTAGGTTGCAGCACCTGTCCTGAAGGGTCCAACTTTGTAATTCATTCCATGTTAAATATTGTTGTTAGTCAACTGTCTAACTGTCAAACGACAATATGTTTGTTTTGTATCTATAACAAAGGTATTCTCTGTCAAAAACCTTGTAAAACATTACTACAATGGATGATTTATATTTAAATGTATTTAATATACTCGACTTGAATGTTTGAATTGAGAAAACGAGGTGCAAAGATCGAGTTGGACCCTTCAGTACTGCTAGCGCTGCGAGCGGCAGAAAGTCGCGCCTGAGACGCCCAAAAAGTTCCAAATTTCAAACTTAAAATGCTAATAGAATTGGAAATATACGCTTCTCAGATATAAAAATTATACCGCACGTATTTTTAGATAATGATCTTCCATTTTTAGGTGCTTTGAGCAATATTTATTTTTGATGAGACTTCCCTATTGATCTAGGACCCTTAAATAGAGCTAAACGGCCCTCTAAATCTTCAATGACAACAATGCACAACAATGAAAAATGTGCCTAAACATAACTATCAAGGATCCTTAGATAGAGCAAATCACGGCTTAGTAGGCTAGATCAATTCTGAAAATCATCTATTAATTTATATCTAATATCAAAATTGTCACAAGAACCAAACGCCATCTGAAACATTGTAACAATAAACTACCAATGACATGCCATTGGAGCTTCTGATATGGCCGCCATGCGCATTTCGTGAATACACACTTCCTGGGTGAAAGAAGACAGCTAAAACCAGGGTACCACAAACCATCCCTAAAACGTAGGCACGTAGACACCAAACACGTGGATACGTCACAATAATCTATTGGCCTTTCTATATGTTCGAATTCATTTCATTCATAACCTATTTTACCATCCCAAAATCGATTAAAAATTGTCGAAAATCCAAAACAATTCCCTGCGGGCCTTAGTGAGAGGCTTACGCTCCCCAGACCCCCGTTACACCAGAATTAACGATAGTTTCATCAATTGCCCCCCCCCCCCTTCCCCCCCGGGAAATATATTAGTGACGCCCATGGCCCTGTGTTCAGGGTTAAAAGGATATATGCATAATATTTTTCTGCGAGGTATACTTAATACTTATGGCATGGTTTACATTTGATTCATGTCTAACTACGAAGTGGCAGCTCGACTAATGGAACTTTGACGGGTAGTCTAGCCAATAGACTTTGTGAGAGCTTTTTACATAGGCCGAGACGTACGTTACAAATAAAGTTGTCAGCTAGATTTAAGCAGGGATTGGGCAGTGGCGGATCTAGACTTTACTCATGGGGTAGGGGGGGGGGGGGGGGGAAGAGGATGATTATACAAAAATAATTTGAATCACCTTTTCCGTTTAAGTGTGTCTTATACTCTCCCGCTCCTTTTCCAACTTACACAACACAATAAAATGCTGAAAATTTGGATTAGAGCGTTAATATTAAATCTAGATGTTTATATCTAGAACTTCCACTTTATAGAAACACATGTTAGAAAATACCGATATGATGTTGATATAACTTGTAACTGTTAGCCCTATGTTACCCACTACACCTATCAAGATAATAGGGAAGTCTCACGCATTTTTTTTATTTGCTTACTGGTTACCTCAAGTTAAAATAAACGGGAACTAATTGGTTTCGGCTCAAAAAGTGCATTAACATCGCTTTAATAGCAAGTCAAAGATATTGCTGTCAAAACACGCTCAGAAACGGACCTGCGCCATCTTGCTCGTGATTTCAAGGTTCTGACGTCATATGTCAGTAAACAATAATTTTATATCATACAAATAGTACTGAAATCCCACAATTTAGTAGATTATTGCTCTCATAAGACTCTAACTGAACCAACGTTTATTTATAGTTAGTAAATGAACACTTCTCAACATTAATTAACAACAATATGTTAAATAATTGCATTATTTTAAACACGTTTTGGTAAATACTGTATCAAAATGTATTTTCTGAAGAAAACAGTGGTATAAAAGACATTGTTGTAAAGTCACTGCATCCTAGATATTGTAAAATGTCCAACTTAATATCGTTGATATTATTAAGAATACTTCAAAGAGGCAGTTGTTTACATGACATATGACGTCAAGAGCCGTTTTTCAATTACGGAACAAGAAGTTCCAAATTTCAAACTTAAAATGCTAATAGAATTGGAAATATACGCTTCTCAGATATAAAAATCATACCGCCCGTATTTTTAGATAATGATCTTCCATTTTTAGGTACTTTGAGGAATATTTATTTTTGATGAGACTTCCCTATTGTTGCCATGTATACTTCTATCACACTGTATTATTATTATTATTATTATTATTATTATTATTATTATTATTATTATTATTATTATTATTATTATTATTATTATTATTATTATTATTATTATTATCATTATTATTATTATTATTTTTTTTTTTATTATTGTTATTACTACTAGGAAAACGCTCCGCGTTGCTAGATGAGCGATTTTTTCAATACATCAAACAATATGAATTCCCGTAATTAGAAAACTAAATATTTTTTCTATAATATGTAAAATGAAAATAAACTTACATCCTACCTACGCCCCCGATAGCGAGCTATCATGACCTTGTATTGTAGGATAGGACAGGTGAGGTACGAGTTGTAATTTCAAAATAGATACGAACATTTTGTAAGAACAACAACGCTGCCTCTCTATGCAATGATCGACCGAGTCACATCTGTCTCACTTCCCACCACGCTTTCACGCGAAACTCAAATCATCTCTTGTGTGATTGTGGAAACCGTATTTAAACATTCTGTCCAAAAAACGTTTCTTTTTAGATTTTTATGTAGCCGAGGCCACTAAAACGTTATAACAGAGTGTAAGAAGAGGCCTATAGTTTAGGCAGATAATTTCAGTTTGCATGTAGGATAAAGTTAATTTTCTAATCGCTTTGGCTTCTTCCGTCCTCATTAGACGTGATCAGGGGCGGACTGGGATAAAAAGGCCCGGGATGCTGGGTTCCGGGGGAGCCCGCACGAGGTGACGTGGTGCAGCTGGGGTCTGGGGCGAAGCCCCAGACGCCGGAGGCAAATACGCCGAAGGCGCAACATTACACAACACTACCGGGCGCGTTATTCAAATTTTCAGAAAAAGATATTCGAGGTAAGCCTACGGCCAGTAATGTTACTGACAAGTACTAAATATTGTCACTCGTAAAATGCTAGCGTGCAATATACAGAATATCAGCAATATACAGAACGAAGATTTAAAGGTGAGCCGATTCGTCCGCACTTTCCATTTGAATATTTTGTGTGTGTACGTGGTAAAAATCCCGTAAAATATATGTTGTCTAGTTATATAACCTAGTTTTCATTTATACAACTTAGTTTAGCGTCTACTCTAGGGCATATTTGGGGAAGGAACTTTTCAGTAACGCGTTTCTTTTTTGTGCCAAGTAACTTTTAGTTCATGTTGCTACAGAACGTTGTAAAACGTTCCTCTCACGACCGAATAGTTTATTATTTCCATTCAGCGCCACTCTTCAGTCTTCATCAACAATAATTTGTTATTCACATACCGGTACTACTGTAAATGGAAAATTCATAATAAATAAATGATTTGTCTTGTGTGTTTAATTAACTATGGTGTTTATATTTACTAGTCATCATCTTTCAAACCTTTTCCAAGCCCCTACAAAATCGTCGTCATCGACCTCTCCAACGTTGAAACATTGCAAGAGCCGTATTTCCTTCGCACCTACAGATGTTATCTTCTGTCTTCGTGGACCCGCAAAGGGCTTTCATGGTTCCGTTAATCACCCAATTTTTAGTTCATGATCTTATTTTGTTCATTTTCCCCTATTAATCATTAATTTTATTACAAGAATTTATTCAACTCGGGATCTCTGACCTCAAAATTTGCAATCGATTATGACTCACTTCAATCGTAGGCCTACAGATCTTTTTAAAATTGTGCATAGTCATTCATAGGCTATTCTAGTAGGCCACTAGCATAGCCTATGAACGACTATTACATTTTTCCATTAGAATTTCCCCGGAAAAGCGTGTTCGGGAGGCCCCCCCCCCCCCCTAATGGTGGTTGTGACTGGCCCTCGATCTCTTATGTGACTTTATGGTCACAATCTGTCATCACAATTTTGTAATCGATTGTTAATTATTAACCCATATCTATCGTACCGATTTTCTTCAAAATTTGTATAAGAGTCCTTTCCGATTACAATGCATATTTGTTAAGTATTGTTTTGGGGGGGAGGGGGATTCCTAATTTTACTGTTGAATAATTTATTGTACAAATTTGCAGACTAAATACAAAAAATTTCTTCGTTAAAATTTCCCTTAAAAAAACTGTTGAGGGCGGGTTCGTAATTTCAGTTTTGAAAAATTGATTGCATAAATTTGCATATGGTACCAAAAACAATACATTTCTTAGTTAAAATTTTTCTGGAGAATGCGTTTTGATTGGAGGGAGGGGAGGGGGGCGTAATTTGGGGGCTGAACATTTTAGTGCAAACGTTTTCAAGGACTAAAAAGCATAAAAGGTAAAAATAAAAGATTTTTAAATTAGGCTACAAGATTTTATAGTCTATTTTCTATTTAACAAAACTAACAAGTAGAAAATAATTTTTCCCAGTTTCCCATGCCAATAAAAGAATAAAACTAACTGAATATCTGAGTCACTAGTTTCATACATTTAATGCTTTAATGGGTGCCCAGGATTTTTTTTTATTTGTTACCTAGTTCCGTAGTTCCCCATTTAATCAAGCGTGTCGTAGAAAACTAGAAACAATTATTTATTTGCTGTTTTTAGTGCATTGTTAAATAGAATAAAATGTAGGCCTAACTTAACTTTAAAATCTATTTTCATTTCCCCTTAAATCAATTTTGTTCTCCTTTATGGCAACCCCAGTGATGTGTGATTGATCTGATTCAGTCTACACCACATGATCTACATATCGAGTAAGTCTATTTGACTAGTAAGTACACTCTACCTACAACCTACATACTACATCAATCAAAGGTAGGTTACTTAAAAAAGGAAAATATACCTACTCTCTTTTATTGACAACTCTTTGCAACAGTTCAGATTTTCTATAGCCCAATTAGCATTTCTTGTAGGAAAAGCATTATTTGGACATAAGATAGGAAAGAGGTATGGGGATGGAGGAAGATGCAGACGAGACCCAGGACAAAAAAGACGACCATACAGCAAGAGGGGGAAGAGAGGGGGTGTGGAAACATGTTGCTCACACAGTGAGGAATGTGGATCAAGTAACCCTGCCACTATCATGAGGCAAGAAATAAGGACTGACTGCTCAAGACAAATTTAAGAGAACATTTAAAATAGGCCTATATAGAGAAATTTTCTTTACTTTAATCAGTTACTAATTCAAATACATATTATTTACATAAAATTGATTGTTCTGTCAATAGTAGTACTTTACATTATCGTTTCCTTTCAAATTCCCACTTGTACACTGGGGGTGCAGTTTTGGTGGAAGGTTTTATTCTTGTCGGTGCCGATTCTTTCGTATTTTGTAGATGACGCTTTATTTCAAGTTTTTGTTGAATGACAGTTAATTCTTTCTCTCGTTCAATCCTTTTCCGCAGTTCCTTGTATGCTGCATTCCTCTGAACAACAGATTTCTGTAAAATTCTATCATCAACCGTTGGTAAAGACATTTTCTTCAGAGCGGCCATTCGAGGGCGGTTAGTACGGCGCCCCAGAAGTAGAGGGTGAGTATCTAGTCGAGCAGCAACGTTCAACTTCTTGGCTTCTTCTTTTGAGTCGACAAAGAATAAGTGCTTGTTCTTACATGAATTTGCGGCATCTATTAAATGAAGCTGGGATTGAAGGCGGTTTATTTTTTTCGCCTCAATTGTACGTTTATGTGTAATGTACTTTAAATCCTGTGTCTGCATTAGTCGTATCTGATCAGGTGTGTTAACATCTTCCTTTTCTAGTTCTTTGTGCTCTCCATCTTCAACACGAGAGTTGATCATATGAAAGTAAAACTCATCAGGATTACGGTTAAGAGCACGGTTCTTCAAGAGTTTTAGGGTATCTTGTTTGGAATGGAAATCACTAGACCTCAAGCGATAATCTTTTTTCTTTTCCAAGAGTCCTAAGTGAGCTCTATGCTCGGGCTGGTGCCGCTCTCGGTGTGTTTTTTGATTTGTTTTAGAAGCTTTGTTCCATGATGCCATGATGCTCAGGTAAAGTACTTCAACTGAAATTATCCATAATTCAAAAAGATTAATAATAGGCCCTACACACAACATACACAATTAATATGTATACTGGTGAGTAGGGGTGGTATAGCCTAAATCATTTACTGGCCTAAACGTTTAAACTGTGAAATTAAATGCATTTAAACGCCAATAGGCCTACTACATGTACGGCAACAACAACAAAAAGTTGTTCCGAGGTTCAGTCTTTTATGTCTATCGTGTCATAAAAAGAGGGTCTAATAGGGAACTTGCACTTAACTTTCTAATGTGATTTTTATAATCTGTACACGATATTAACTGATATTATGTCTTTACAATTTAAAAATCGAGTCATTCTACCCCTCAAAATAATAGTTTTAGTAGCATACACTTTTTTGGCGCGAAAAAACGGCCGCCGCCATGATGAATCGCTAGTGACGTTACATGATAGTAGTCTGCCGGTGTCGCGCAGTCGACTGCACGCGTTCGCCCACACCGCTCATCGAACATTGTGCACTATGGAGACTAAAACATCTTCTGGCGCTTATAAGTGGTGAATAGTACACATGTGTACTAACACAAGTGTAAAGACTCCAGAAAAGATATTTGTGTGTGTGCCAAAAAACAATAAACGACGAAGACAGTGGTTGGAAGCAGCGAGACGAGATGTCAGTAAGAACCCTATATCAATTAGGAGCATTAGGAGTGTGATATTATTTTCGTCTATTTAGCTTGAAGACGATATGGAGAACTGGACGAGATATAATTTAATGGGTGGCCGACTAAAATGTAAAAACGACGTAATTCCCCATATATTCGATTGTCAAGGAAGGACGGAGATTTGCTTCTACTCCAAACGAAAGGTCTGCAGTCAAGAAAAGAAAGATTGCCAGCTCTGTTCAAGAGGCTATCAACGTGCACACAGCTGTGAACCAAGGTAATTCTAAATAATATGTTATTTAGAATTACCTTAGAATACTTACTTAGAATTACATGCCAACACCAGATGCCAACAATAAATTACAGATCGCAATAATTATTTGAAAACCGATATCAACATCGCATAGTTACATTTTTATTTTATTTTAAATTAGATAATGAACTCAGTCTAGGGATTGGAAGGATAAACGTTTAAAGCGTGTAGTGGTGGGTTAGAGGTTATTAAATTTGTCACAGGGTTAGCAACTGTAATTCAAGTTTTAAATAAATAAAGAGGAATATAATAAAAATTGTGATTTAACATCTGCTTGATCCATAAACTAAGTATTGTTTACATTCACAATGTTTTGGGTGGGCATCTGTAGGGAGGGGGGAGGGGGAAGTGTCCATGACCCTCATTCATTCAAGCTCTCGAGTATCAACAAGACTTCAAGTGTCTTCTTTGCAGCTGTGAGGGAGTACAAGGTCAAGGGATCATTTAAGAAGTGTTGGGACTACTAAACCAGCTCGATATCGTCACGAAATCTCCCGCTCCAGTGAACTGATCATTTCCCGCAAAGAAATTCGACACCATAAAACCATCTATCTGCGGTAAATTTGTGCTGTTGGCCTTTGTAAAGCCTCCGTCTGTCATTTTAGTTCATGCAATACGAGGTGAATGATCGCTCATCGTGCACTGAAACACAGCTGTAGCAGTCGCGCGCTCGCAAGCCAAACCATCATACTGCGTCACAGAGGCCGCCCACCAATCAGCGCGCGTTTCTTCGCGGCAAGAGGAAATTCAAATAAATGTGATATTCAATTCATTATTAGACCCGTTCAATAATAATTTTAAAAAAAAAAACTTTTGCAAATGCAATTGTTGGACACCAGACTACAAAACTAAGTACTTGTTACACTAAAAAAAATCGTATGCATGTTCCCTATTGATTGCTGCTTAAATACCAATAAGTTTACTGGGGAGGAGGAGCCCATTACCCGACATAATTTTGCACGAGCTTTCCGCTTTCGTGTTGATACAGTAAACATTTAATAAAATGGGTGGGAAAGAGGAAATGAAACAATTTGACAATTTGGCGTTTAATTTTCCAATAAAATCCTTAACGTTTAACTAGCCACGGGCATTTAAACGTTTAATTTAAAGCGTTGCAACATACTGAGAATAAAACAAGAAAAAATACATTAGATAGTTCCTATGTGGGATGTCTTAAAAGTACAAACAGGTAGTAACATATGTATACAGCTAGTGAGAAAAGACTGGTAGCCTACAGAATATAGTTGAGTTGAGGACAAGATTAAAAGAAAAATGTGTTAAGATAGACATATAGGCCTAATATGGTACAATTTATGCTGGAGGCATACGCTTTAGGCCTAGTTAAAAATGTGGATGCCAAAATAACGATAGAGATTATTGAATCTAAATACACTTGCAACATAATATTATAGAATCAATTGACATCAGGCGAGGAGTAGGCCTAGAGTAAATACATTTAGTACAATGCAGGCAAATACTGTACATTGTAAACTGACTGTGGGCCTACTGGTACAAATATAAATTCACAAGCAGGCTTAAGCACGCAGCTAAATATCAAGCAGGTTAACATTCTCAGCCTTGTTGTTTCCGTTCTTGAGTGTATGTAGCCCGTTTCAGAGTTAGCCAAGGATTGAAATGATCTCAATTCGTTAGTCAATAATGAATGACGAACCTAGCCAACAGTAAAGCTGTGTGAAGAGGACGTTGAACATGGTTCAACTTGCTTAATCACTAGGCCTAGAAGTTTTAGTCATTGGTCATTTAAATCAATCAATCAATCAATCAATCAATCAAATATAGCTTTTATTCATTACTCTGTTTACATTTAATTACAATATCATATCATGAACAATAGCATAGTACTAGACACAGTCATATAACATTGTGAATTAACTGTAAATGAGCAAGCGAGTACCCACATGAGCAGGGTGCTTGTGTGTGGGTGCAAATTACATTTCATTTTAATTATCATAGATGGCTTTTGTGGCCAGTCTTCATTAAATTATATAGGCCTAGATCTAGGCCTTACTCTAGATGGATTGTGCTAGGCCTACGCCTAACGGCCTGAAACGTCAGAATTTTAATTTCACTGAAAGCGGCGATACCAGACACCAAGTTTTAACCAGTGGTAATTTGCCTGAAAGAGCTTAGATCTAGTTTGCATTAATGCATGTGATAGCCTATAGGATGCACGTTAATTGCTCTTTTGTAGCCTAAAAGGTCTACCGACAGTCACACAGTTGTTTTGACATTCATACGTTTATCACACAATTTCAACGCGCATGGGATGAAGGCGCTGTGGTTCCAATCGGTTGCCGAGTGTGGAATTCGCTCCGTATATCACGTCAATCTGAAGTGCCCTCATCTAAGCCGACTGTGAATTCAGCCAATCACGTTACAGGTCGTGGATTGCGGAGCCGCTTTGACGTGTGTATCACTTAAATCACAGCGAATTCTAACTTCCAACTCGCTTGTCAAAATGTATGGGATCGGAGTCACCTTGAGGTAAATTCCACGTGTAGGCCTAGCTGTACCACAATCTGCATCCGATTGGAACCAAGGCGCCTTCATCCTATGCGCGTTGAACTTGCGTGATATGCACATTTATAGGTCTACATGTACTTTTGTAACTAAATTAGCATTGTGTGCTAAATAAATAACCAACTAGAACCTAGGCCTAATTAACATAGGCCTAGGGCCTAGGCCTACTTGATACCTACGTACCGGTACGTTTCCCGTAGAAGTATTTTATTGTGAACGGATGTGTAGGCCGAGAGGCCAAGCCTACGGGTACTTTTCATACGTTTAATTTGTAAATTGTATAGGCCTAGGCCTACATGCAGTCTGAAAGACATGGCTGGCTACGCCTAGGCTAGGCCTAGGCCTAGGCTACGCACGCTATGGGCGTATCTCAAATCTCTATTTTGGACTGCTTTGCCAGCCTCGCCAACTAAAACAACAATTACCGATTGTTATAATTAATTGTTACCAATTGTTAGGTTAGTCGGCTACGCTAGTCGACTAGCGAAAAACATTGATTTGAGACACAGCCTTAGTCTAGCCTAGGTTAAAACCCAGGGCTAGGCCTAGGCCTAGATACTAATAGAAACAGAAGCATTGGCATGTATATCCAATAATGTCTAGGCCTACCTGGCAGTGTTAAAACAAAAAAAGCAGAAAGTAAACCACAGAGAAATACCATATAACCTATAATTTTGTATCCCTTCTCAAACCAGTCGGACGCAGAATCGCAGATTGTACCACTAGACACTTCCACCCCGTGTAAACGCAGTATAAACAAACAAGGTTGGCGGGAACATTTTGAAATGATTTCTCAATGATTTGTGTTTGAACCAGACCAAAGATTACGAAAACAAAAACACGTAGGCTTGAATGTCTCCATTTTCAGAAACAATGGAGACAAAGAATGCCAAACGACATGCATTTCCAAGCCAGGATTTAAATCTGGAATGCAGGAGCCACCGTTTCAGCGATACCTTAGGTCTGTTCGTTCTGTCAGACGTTCTGTCAGGCCAGATTCAATGTATTTTATTCGTACTGTTGATGGTAATAAGTTTACAGACATAAATAGTTAAATACAGACAAGAAAACAGTAGGAAGCCTACAAAATCCCAAGGGATTTTGCGTAGGCAGTTTTTATGTTAATTGTGCTGTAGGAGGCAGGACGATTAAATTGTGAAAAAATAAAAATACATACATAACGTACATACATCTAAGTATGTGAAGTACACAATATACAAACTAACAACTACTAACTAAGCTAGAACTAAAGCTAAAAGAGCCTATGAATTGGCTCAATTTAATATAAGTACAATGATATAAAATAAAACATGATGCAATATATGAACTAGTATGGACTAGTAATGATGATACATAAAAGTAAGAAATAAGAATACAAAGAAAAAATAAGATATGTGAATATGAAAATGTGCGACAGTACTACAAAAGCGTTCGTTCTATGGGAGCAGGCGCTTTGGTAGTAAGTTGGCCTACTACAAAAGTGTTCGATTACGAAATGGTAGCTGCTACAACTCTACTGAAAGTGCTCCTACTCGAGAGGTGGAGCGCTTTCAGTCAAGTTGAAGCAGGTTGCAAAAAGGCGCGTAATTATGGATGGAGAAGTGTGCAAGATTGCTTGTGGAGAGAATGGCCCAGAAATAGTGGATGGCCATTACATATTTGATAGTGCAAATGAGTTTTATGCTTAGTATACATTTTAAATTTATATAGCGTTTTCTACACTCTAGGCCTAGTGGATTGTCCCAAACCTCTCACCAATGAGTTGGCCTAGGTCTAGGCCTAGGCCCTACTGTAAATAACAATTAGGGCCGGTCTTACAATCTCCTAATAAGAAAGTTATTTGAAGCAATTAAGCTATTTGGAGGATTTCAAGGGTTTTGATTGGTGGTTGCCGTGGAGAAAACAAGCTATTCGTATTCGACGAATAAGTAGTTATTGGGACATTGTAAGACTGGACCTTACTCTTGCCTTTCGAGTTTAATAGTGTGATATTAAGCCTTCAGGGACATTTTTTTAATACTATTATTCTATGAAATATTCTATTCAGTAGCTCGAGATTGACGGTGGTATCTCAAGGTAATTGAGAACTTATTTGCCGCACAACAAAATCTGCTACAAAACCGTTCGTTTTCATAAAAAACTACTTCCATGAGCTACCAACTCCTATGACATCATATGTCTGCGCTCCAACTCGCCTCCTGCAGTGCGACTGCTACTACAGAACGAACAGACCTTATGGATAGGTTTGGTTTTAATGCAAGAAAAATGTACATGTATACCAACTGAAATACCTTTATTTTCTTAAAATAAGTCTTCAACAATACATCAAATATAGCACAGCATTTATAATTTTTAGCATTCTATCATAAATGTTACCTTTATCACAAATTAACAAAAATATATTGTTTTTAAACTCAACCTCTTTGTAAGACTTAGGGAATAATGACATAGTACACATTTTTGGTCAAGACTATAGATAAATAGGAATACATTGCCACTGCCCAATCACAACACAAATTAAATTATACCATCACAAATCACAATCATAGCTTTAAACAATTTAACACAGTCATTTTTACTTAAACCTCAAAACAAATAATATAAGAACAATAGACTTTATAGGGCCATTTGTGAATAACAATTCACTCGTAACATAATACTCTTCTATAATTTAACTAATATATTATGTTCCACTACCATATTCAGTATGATAGTAAGTAAATGGTAACACAAGTGGGTAACAATGTCAGTAATATCCCATCCCCGCCACAAAACAAATATTTGGTTTATCCAGAAAACTAAGATAATTACTACTATAAATAAACCGCAAAGTTTTAATGCTGATACAAGACTAGTTGACCCTTCTTAAAACTTAACGTCAATCATTTGGCCTCAAAACAAAATAACTAAGCCAGAATTCCACCTTTCCCATTTTATTACCAAAGTTCTAACAACTTTTAGTATTTTAGATTAGCTATATAACAATGTCCACTGACAACTTGGGATTACTGACCAATGACATCAATTAATAATTTAATGACAAACTAACCCCCAAGGCACATTTGGCAATGTATGCTGGATTAGGAACATGTTTGACGACTTATTGCTTTGGGGGGCTGGTAGTGGCAGCTTCAAAGGCTACAGACTTGCTTGGGGTCACAGCATTGCTTTGAGGAGACATGGTAGTATTTATAGTATTGGCACTAGTATCTGAATCAGTAGGGGCACGGTTAATAGGCGAACTAGTGGCTGTATCAGCAGGACTAGATAAGATTTCATCACATATATCAGTCTTGCTTTTTCCCTCCTTTGGTTCAACATCTTTGATCTCTTTTCCCTGACCATTCACAACATCATTCTTATTACCTAATTTTTCCCTTTTAGCTTGCTTTGTATCACCAGCTGGTTTAGCTATATCTGGGTCAAAGTGCTCAACAAGTAAATTAAGCAATTCCTCAATAATTTTGGAGTTAGCTTTGGTCATCTTGGACAAAAACAACTTAGAGAGACCATCCTTTCCAGAATCTTTAAATGCATTCTCTAGCTGAGAATAATCAAGGCCTGCTTCTGCAATGAGTTGTTTCTGCACACTGGACCGCTGTCTCACCCGCCGGTTCAAGTTCATCATGGGGCCAAAAATGGGGCGCAACGTTACTTGGCGCATCAGGACAGTCTTCAGCACAGCTAACTCCGCTTGCTCAACATTGACTGAATGTATGAATTGGCCAACAGCCTTCACCAGATCTTTTGCAGGAACCCCATCGCCACCTCCCTGGTCACGGTTAGGACTTTCTTCAGGTTCATACAATTGATTAATCAACTGCAATCAAAAACATTAATCATTGATTCATTGATAAAACAATAAGGAGTATTCTCGTGACGTCACACTCACAACCACATTTAGAGGCCAAAATGTATGTTGCCATTTGAGCTGTCAATAGAAGTCGAATATGCTTACCACAAAACATGAAAATTTTAAAACGTATATCTACATTTTATCACTCAATAAAATTTACAAAAATGATCATTATAGCCTATGCCATTGTAAACAATTAAAGAGTAATCTAGAGAAATGAGATTACTTATGTTGGTTTGTTAGTTCCAGTAATAATAGCAAACCAAAGTTAGAGAACAATTGAATTTCAACAAAGTGCCATCTGAAACATTAAGGCAATTCCAGACTTGTCTTGATGAATATAAGATTTTGCTTATTATTGGTCAGTTGTTTGGACAGGTTTTCATGGCAAGTTAAAACAAATAAAAAAGTCCCTATACACGGGCGTACCAGCCGTTTAATATTCGCATTCCCACCCTTAAGTTACAAAGAAAATAATTAATCAGCTTATTCTAATTCTTTTTTGCTAGACTTTTAATTAACGTTTCGTTAATCTATAAAAGAAATATCGTGATTTATGTTAGTTATTTTACCAGTTATGATTTTTTAATGTGGCAGAGCATTGGACTCGGATTTGTATGTATTTTTGAAGTACTTATATGGTAGTATAATACAGATAATATAACATGAAAAAAATATTTTTTTTTAAAAACAACGCTTATATTTTAATACACTAAAAAGTAAAAAATAAATTTTCGCCCAACAAATTTTTGCCTCACTCGGTAAATAAAAGCGTTGGGCGCTTTCCATGCATAAACAGCAGAATACTGCAATCTATGTCAATACCAAAAGCACCCAACGCTTTTATTTACCGAGTGAGGCAAAAATTTGTCGGGCGAAAATTTATTTTTTACTTTTTAGTGCATTAAAAAACATAAGCGTTGTTTTTTAAAAAAATTATTTTGTTCATGTTATATTATTTTATACTTTTTAGTCTTAAAGAATCTTGCAATCGAATATATATCGAATATCGATTAGGCTAATTAATTATGATGGTTTAATTGATTATTTAGTAAATATGACAATTGATTCATGTATTATAGGTCTCGTAAAACAACCTCGGTAATGCTTTCGTCATCAATCAATGACGTGTTTACGGTCTCGGCCAACCCGAGCAGGTATCTGAATTAGCCACGGTCGCTGGTTGGCTGCCGCTCACCCACCCGTGACGGAAGCATTACCGAAGATCTTTTGCGGCGAGTATATCATTAAGAATACGTCTGTGTGAAAACTTTCAGCTCAATTCGACGTTCGAAAGTGGGTGTTTTATCGATTCCCATATAAAACATCAATCAATTTATTATGATGGCTTAATTGATTATTTAGTAAATATGACAGTTGATTCATGTAATTGTCACTAAGAATACGTCTGTGTGAAAACTTTCAACTCGATTCGACGTTGGGAAGTGGGTGAAACATCGATTCCCATATAAAACAAATTAATTAATTATGATGAATTAATTGACTATTTTTAGTAAATATGACAATTGATTCGTGTATTGTCATTAAGAATACGTCTGTGTGAAAACTTTCAGCTCAATTTGACGTTGGGAAGATTCCCATATAAAACATTAACTAATTATGATGAATTAATTGACTATTTTTAGTAAATATGACAATTGATTAGTGTATTGTCATTAAGAATACGTCTGTGTGAAAACTTTCAGCTCAATTCGACGTTCCGAAGTGGGTTAAACATCGATTCCCATATAAACATTAACTAATTATGATGAATTAATTGAATATTTAGTAAATATGACAATTGATTCGTGTATTGTCATTAAGAATACGTCTGTGGGAAAACTTTTAGCTAAATTTGACGTTCGGAAGTGGGTGAAATATCGATTCCCATATAAAACATCAATTAATTAATTATGATGGCTTAATTGATTATTTAGTAAATATGACAATTGATTCATGTATTGCCATTAAGAATACGTCTGTGTGAATACTTTCAGCTCAATTCAACGTTGGGAAGTGGGTGAAATATCGATTCCCATATAAAACATCAATTAATTAATTATGATGAATTAATTGATTATTTAGTAAATATGACAATTGATTCGTGTATTGTCATCAAGAATACGTCCGTGTGAAAACTTTCAACTTGATTTGACGTTGGGAAGTGGGTTACACACCGATTTCCATATAAAACATTAATTAATTATGATGAATTAATTGACAATTTAGTAAATATGGCAGTTGATTCATGTATTGTCATTAGGAATACGTCTGTGTAAAAAATTTCAGCTTGATCGGACATTTAGAAGTAGGTGGAATATCGATTCAAAGGTTCCGTCCAGACAAACAAGGCAAGTTAATATAAGCGTTGTAAAAAAATGCGTAAGCATAACAGTAGGCCTACAGCATTCTTGTGTAACTCCGTTTACCAACTTTGATTTGAGTACATAGTTTGTGAAATGAATTGGAAGTAGTAAGCCTTTGTAAATGTTTTAAAAAAATAGCTACTAGGTCGGATGCAGCGTGAGAGTAGTTTGCATGACTGGTTCTTCGGGGGTTCTTTGTGCAAACCGTTTCAATCCAACTGTAATCTTGGTTTTGGTGCTTTTTGGGTTTGGGGCTGACGACAGCGCAGAGTGGTGAGAAAACTTGTCCCTCCTAGTCCTGGCACTGGATTGGCCTTAACAATGAACTACCAAATCCCCCCCCCCCCCAGCACGAAAGGATACGATTACATTAATTATTTCTCCATGTTGCAATCAATTTTAGACACTCTAGTCACGGGGAGGCTATCATCGGTTGTTTGCACGCCAAAAATGAAGTGTCCAGTATTGTCCCCACGGTACAGTAGGCCTATTTGGTACTAGAACGAGCAAGGACGAAAATAGTCAAAATACTATAGATGGCGATGTTTCGTCCAGCCCAGACCATATTACGTATTCTTAAAAAATTCAGTCTCTTTCTACATTATTAAATTTGACAGTAAATAAAACTGAAATTGTGTTGGGCCTACAAGGAATAAGAGTTTTGACATTCCATTGAATTTCTTTGCCCATTTGTTGATGTCACTCCTTTTCTAAGAGAAAGTGTTTGTTTACAAGGATTTGACAGCACTTTTTACAGTTTATACTTGTTTTTTATGGGGTTATGTATTCCTTGCAGATAGGCCTACTGTTTTTGAGTAAGCCTATCTGTAATAATATTAATGGCTGGTTTACCTGGAATGCAATACGTGCCCGGTCCAAAGCACTCTGCATTTCTTCTTCAGTGTTGAGCAAGATGCGTGCCAAAGTTGGCAAGGAGAAAGAGGTGACTGTCTTTGCGCATTTCACCTCTGCAATATTGTATCCATTGATGAATCCTTTAACAACTTCACTAAAGCTCTCCAAGAGGTTGTACTTAGACATGGCTTCGAGTAGTATCTGGGGAGCAACCTTCCGTGACTCGTAGCTCATAAGGATCACTCCGTCCTTGCCACGAACACTTTGTAACCAAGTGATGAAGTCAGTCAGGGCAAAGATTTCACTTTTTGTCTTCAAAATCTGAAAAACAAACCAATCAATGAGAAATTAAATGTTCTATGTATTTAGTCCTTAAAGGGTTAGTCAGATGAAAAACTAAAAAAAGCTATCATTTGTATATGTACCCTCAAATATTGAAAACATGACTAAAAGATACCATACTTTAAAAGCAGGCAGTTAAAAAATTTAAAAAAACGCGATCTTTTGGCTTGTTGCTACCAAGTAGCACTTAGCAACTCTTCTCATGGTAATTCCCATATGAAAAAAATGTTGCCTCGAGATAGTAAAACCATCGCTAAAATAAAGCACTTATCAAAAATCGATCAGGAGGTTTAATGTGCATCCTTTCCCTACCGATAACATGCTTCTTAGTACGAACGTGTACTTCTACAAAATGCCCTGCAATTAATTTTCTTGTGACTTGATGTGAAGAAAAGTTGCAATCTGTTTTGAGCGGTACTGTCCGCAGTCGCCGAGTGTTTCGCGGAACGCTGGCTGGACTCATATGAGTGCTCTGTCTATCAGGCAGGTGTTAGCGACCTCGGAACCGATACAGCTGTACTACGCTTTAGAAGAAAAATGCAGCAGAGCTTCCGAAGTGAATCTTATAGAATAGCTAAATGTTCACTATTTTTTTTCTTGCGTTGAAGCCACCTATATCAACTTTATTTTACACATAACTGAATTTCATGCACTTATGACTCATTGGTGATTTTTTAATTTTTAGTCTATCACCTGACTTAGGCCTATCCTTTAACTATAAATTGCCATGTCTAGGCCCTACCATGGCCAAGTACCAAGGAAATAAGTATCTTAAAAATATTGGTCTTAGGGCCGGATGCATAGCCTAGTCTCTACTTGAAATTGATGTAGACTCTAGCCTATACCAGGTTTGGTTAGGCAGGGGTAAAATATTCAAGTCTTTGGCTTATTTCCCACCACCCGAATAAAAGATTGTAGGAGATTGCCTATCTTTTTTCACAACGACAAAAGTCAAAAGCGTTAGGTAGGGGGCTAGGGCAGTAAAATTATAGCCTATCACAGATCAACCTAGGCCCCTATATAAGATTCAAACTTTCTAAACAATCAGAAAACATTATTTAAAATGGTGGGTACCATCACATTTATAGACTTTTCCAGTCTAAGCCCCCAAGTAGGCCTAATTATTAGGCCTATTAACTTTACACATTTTAACACAAACAGGGCCTACATGCACATAGGCTAGCTTACTGAATTGTCACATCTGCCAAATTAAGTGCAGAGGAACTTACTTCATGACAAGATCAACCAAGGTGAACATGTTGTCTTTAGTTTTTATGGAATGGTTGGCCTGAATTTTCAATGTCAGATGTGGTTAAACTACTTACTTTTCCAGTCTTACTATTTTTCATCGCACGGTAGCGGCCAATGTTCACAATTCTGATACTGTGGCGGTACTGAGCTGCAGGATTTAGATTACGGTATGGCATCACATATTGGGTAAATTTTGATTCTGGTGTGTATGCTGCTATTTGGCAGATTTCGTCAATCAAACGGCGGCCCGTGAGGTCGAGATCCCAAGTAACTATCTTGTACTGGCCGATTAGATGGAGAGATTCTTCAACAGTATCAGCACCATTAACAACAACAGATGTTGCCATCATTCTGTAACATGGATAGGCCTAATGTTGATATCATTTTCAACACAAAATAGAAATACTAGGCCTACCTAGTAAAAAAGTGACTGGTAGGCAGTAATGTAGGCCTACTCAGAAAAATTTGAGTAAATAAGTAAAGCCAGCCATTTGACATTGTCAAACTTTCCGTTCCAACTACGCCTCGGTGAATTCAACCCTCAAAATGGAAAAACATCATGAAAACGTTGGATGAAATTATAGTTGAATTCTGCCTCAACTTTTTTGTTTAGGATGCATCTTAAACAAAAAAGTTGTTTTTCACAGCCTTCTGGACGAACCAATGTAGGCCTGTAGCCTACAAGATCTCATCTAGATCTTCGCTACCAGCTTGCCAAATACTTCACCAGAATCAAGCAGACCTTGTAAAAAGGATATAGTGCTACGCTAGTGCTACATAGTGAGAAAGTTTGGCAGTGCACAGGCACAGAGCCATTGGAATGGAAAGTAATTAATCCTTTACAATATTAACAATGTTCCAGTAGATAGCTTATGGTACGTTTACAGCTACGCGTTGCGAGCGAAGCGAAGGCGCGAGCTCCAATCAGTGGCCGAGTTTGCGTGAAACTCGGCCGCTGATTGGAGCTCGCGCCCTCGCTTCGCTCGCAACGCGTAGCTGTAAACGTACCATCAGTGTTGGGGCAGTTCTTTTTTTAAATGAACTTTCTAAAAGTTCAGTTCACAGCTCAAATAATGAACTTTAATAAAGTTCAAGTTCTTTTCAAAACCTAAAATTTTGAAAAGTTCAAGTTTGTCTAAAATATGAACTAAGTTCTTTTAAAAGTTCTTTTGTGAAAAAGTGTCACCACATTGTATTAACAGTCATGCGAATAATCGATTGCCTTGTATGGCTTAAATAGGAAGAAAAACATGCATGTTAAGGTAAGATATTGAATGCTGGCATTAGGTGTCTGATGTAGGGCTATAGGCGCCTACCATTGTAGAAATAAAAAACTTAAGAACTTCAAGGAAGGATAATTGTATTGTTGTTTCAGTTTATATTATTACAGACATGTGAAAATAGCGATTAGTGTATCGATTAATTAGTGATAGTGATAGCGATTAGTGATAGTGTATGTATATGTATGTACAAAAGTGCTGTTCTTCACTAAAACTAAAACTACCAGGGCTAAGCCCGTCCTATTATTGTTTTATTTTACAAAGACTTGTAGGCCCCTTTAGTTGGTGAAAATTGTTGATCGTTTCCTCCCGCCCAATTATCGTGTTGCATTACTTCTGGTATTTGGGCACTTGCACTTGCAGACCCACTTATCTCGACCGAGTGATCTAACATCTTGTGGTGGGTAGAGTTCGAACGGCCAGACTTGAATGTAATTCTACTCCATGAATGGTGGCCGGTAGCTTTTTAAAATCAGCTGAAGGAGAACCGAAAACGATTCGCGTGTTCCTCGACGGCGCGTTGACAGATGCTCAATCATCGAACAGAATGAACTTTCAAAAGAACTTTCTAAAATTGAAAAGTTCGTTCTCAAAAAGAACTTTTGAAAGTTCAAGTTCACTCATTTGAAAAAAGAGTAAGTTCGTTGGAAAGTTCACAAAAAAAGAACGCGTTCTCGGGAACGCGTTCTTTTTAAAAGTTCTCGCCCCAACACTGCGTACCATACATGTAATATGTGAGTAAGAAAGCATTAAATCAACTCAAAAGTAATTACAATTGTACTGCCATGACAGTAGTCCAAGTGCTCTTCAGAAAGTTGTTACCCACTGCAAGGACCTTACACCAATATGTCCAATATGGCATAAAGGTATCTCTCCGGCTGTTGTTAATTTAATAAATAGCCAACCTAACCTGAAAGCTGCACGCAATGTAAGTAGAGATGACGACGGGTACTAGGGCTGGGAGAAAACGTTTAATTTTCTTAACGTTTATTTTTCCGAATTTTTCGCGTTTACAAGTTTAACGTAACACCCCCCCTGTTCACAAAATGATAACAAAAAATTGAGTTGTAATTTTTGCGAAGAAAAATGTTCAACGAAAAAACACGGATGGTTTATTATATTAATTGTTGATTATATTCTCCACCTTTGTGTCCAACTCTCCACGTGTCACTTTGACTCCACAGTAAAGCTCATCGAAGCTGCTGACATCGGAAAAATCTGCGAGTTTGGGTTTTGGGTGGAGGTGGCGGGGGAGGGGGATTGATCGGGCGGGGTATAACACACGGTTAAACGTATATGAATATTTGTACACATATATATTCACGTGGGCGTTTACACGTTTAAACGACTCAGCCCTAACGGGTAGGGCTACCCAGGTACCCGTTACCCGCCCGACCCAACCGGGTATGTGTTCGATTACACTAGGCCTAGGCTTATTACCCAAAAACCCCCATTTAAAAAAAAAGTAAATTAAATTTAGGTTATTTAATTAAATTTTTGTATCTTTAATTTACCGACATAAACAAACCCCAAATTGCTCACATTCACATGCAATAGATGGGTAGATTTCACATTTATACCTAGCTACCAGCTACTGTACCAAGCTACAATACGTGACTTTCTGATCCACAGAAAATGAGCCATGTATTTATTTTTATTGTAAGGCTAATTAGACGTTAGGCAAATAATTAGACATACCGATTTATATTTTTAATTTAATTATAGGCTTATTTAATTTTTAATTAGAAATTTTTGTTTTGTTAGTAGGAACCAAACGTGAAAGTGTCTTGTATCTAGGGATAACGAAACCCGATTTTTTTTACAACCTGGGTACCCATTCACAATACCCACGGGTTACCCGGTAGTAAGTAGGTATACCTACCGGGTAACCCGTGGGTATTGTGAATGGGTACCACTACCACTGTTGTAAAAAAAATCGGGTTTTGTGATCCCTCCTAGATGTCACTTTCACGTTTTTTTCCTGTAAATGATAACACAGAAAATACACACTAGGGCCTATCCTAGGTCTACTAGAGATGGCGATTAACGGCTAGTACAATTCACTCAATATGTTTTCACACCTGTCAAAGTCATCTACACCATTTCTTATGTGTGATTGAGCTGTCAAAAAAAGCTTTGTAGAAGAAAATAGAAGAAAACATCCTCGTGTTTCTAGCAAAAGTTATTTAGACCAACACGTTAGTTGGGTACAGGTCACCTAGGCCTAGGCCTAGGCATGACGAGTTCTGCGGGGATGGCGAGTAATAGAAACGATACGCTGTTCTAAACAAATATCGGGGACAGCGATTGACGTGATAAAAATCACAGTATTAATACAATTTGAAGGTGTAATTTGTTTTTGAAGTAGCCTATAATATGTAGGCCCTAGTCTCCTTGTAAGCCAAGATATTACATAACTTCAAAAACAAATTACACCTTCTTCAAATTGTATTAATACTAGGCCTATGATTTTATCACGTGGACCGCTGTGCCCGATTTATATTTACCCTGACTTTAGACGGGGTTTACACAAATGACTAGTGATTATTGACTAACCCCCGTGACTAAGCCACACGTTTCTTCCATTGGCTGGGAGGGAGAATACTGCGCTCTGATTGGCTGTGACTAAGGTTTGTCTTGACTTGACTAAGGAATTGAAATATGTTCAATTTCTTAGTCAAGTCAAGACAAACCTTAGTCACAGCCAATCAGAGCACAGTATTCTCACTCATAGCCAATGAAAGAAGCCTGTGGCTTAGTCAAGTGGGCTAGTCACTAATCACTAGTCATTTAAGTAAACGGCCCATTAACTAGTAGTAGTAATAGTAGTAGGCGTAGTAGTAGTATTGCTTTATTTCCACAATTAATAAATTGCATGACACATGACATTAGAATGTCTGATAGTGATAGGCCTAGGCCTATGCCTGGAGGCAGAAGCTAGGGCCTAGGCCTAGGCCTACTCATTTTACGTCCTAGGCTAGAACTAGGCCCAGTCAAATTTATAATATAGGCCTAGGCTAGGACCCTAGGCCCTAGCCTAGAGCATATGGTCTAGACCTACAATAATTTTTTGAATTATTATTTGAAGTTAAGATAGGCCTACGTGTCTACTCAACCGTTGAGAGATATGACGTCGGCCCCTTTGTCGCAGGCAGAGCTACTAGGCTAGGCTAGCCTAGGCTAAGCCTACGTTCGACCTAATCATTAGTAATTAGGCACAGGCCTTTGCCTAGGCCTATGGCTAGATAGGCTAGGGCCTAGGCTAGGAGACAAAAGCCCAGATCCTCCCCTGTTGCCACATTAATAATGCACTCGTAATTGCAGGAAATACTAGACCTGTCCTAGGAAAGTAATTATAATTTAAGATTCTAGAATAAGCGGTTGGCAAACTCACAATCAAATAATTAGCACAACCTTCCACAGGAATGTGACTTTAAATTAGGCACTAGCCCCGAAACTTCTCTGAAGCAACTATGGCGTTTTTGAGTTTGACTTGACTGCGTTGCACTTGCACATGCACGTGGATTCAACCACTCCCACTTGGCTGATCACCAAGCCCGAACCTAGCAGCACTAGACCACCATAGCCATACCAATTGTAAGGTTTTAGAAGAAACGAACGATACGAAATATGTTAAGACTTGTTGATGATTAAAATTGTATTGTATAATTATAATATAATATACTAAAATGGATAGTATAACTGTTAAATGGAACAAAATGATAAAAGTAAAACACTTACTAACATGTTTTCGTTGTTTTGTTGGTCCTATGTCGAGCCATGTCAAACTAGCACCAATGGCGCACATCCAGCCAGGTGGGAAGGGACGCTGTGATTGGTTCACGGAAGCACTGTTCTGGGTCGTGTTTGTTGTATCCTCCCGTTCCAGAGTCTCCTTGATTGCATTTTGATCGTACTAGCACTGACCTTGTGGCTCCATTTTAGGCTTGTCTTGTACATCTCTTGACATAAGCTAAAGCTGGTTTGTTATTATTTCTTTGTGTAGATTTTAAGAGACCAAGATTTTCTATGATTGTGTGATCGGTATTTCATTTATAATAGGCTACAAATTTACGATGAGTAGACGAGATCGTGATAACTCTAGACAGCATCATGAGCAAAGGGGAAGAAGTAATGAGAGATCATCAAGTCACTATTCAACCTCAAGGAATGATGGTCGAAGCCAGTTCACAAGACCAAGACATCAGCAAACGTCGCAGACTTGGCAAAATGGTAACTATCATCAATCAGCCACTTACAACAGTAATTACCAGTATCAAAACAGACCCAGGCCAAATAGACCTAGTAGTTCCAATTACAACCATAACACCCCATGGAATCAACAATGGGGTGGTTATAATCCACCATATCAATCATCACAGTGGGGGTTATCAAATCAGCAGCACGTCTCCCCTCAAACTTTCACTCCACATAGTCAACTTCCTTCCTATTTGCCACATCAAAACCAGTCTCAAGAAAGTGGGCTTAGTCAGAAGTCTAAGCCTACTGGAAATTCTAATAGGCCTACATCTTCTACAACACAGGACCCACCGCTCGGTTCTAAAGAGTATCGTGAAAAAGCTTTAGAAGAATCTAAAGACAGATTGAAAAAGAGTCTTAGAGAATCTCTAGACAGGTCACCCGGTAACGTAGAACGAAATGATAACTCTGTTGACCAATTGTCAGTTTCAACACCAGATTCGGGTAGGTCTGGTCCTAGGCCTAGAACTGCTTTGGTAAAAACAGTTCGAGACTCTGATAAAGTTGGAGTGAGCGTTCGTTCATCCTCTCCAAGTCAGAAACAGATTAGACGGTCTTCGTCTGATTCAAACAACTGTACTAGTTCAGAGAGCACTAATCCTCCGAAAACCAGCACTCTTATTAATCGCAGATCACGCTCTACTTCATTAAGTTCTAGTACAAACACTGCTAATTCCGGAACATCCACTGCTAACAAGCAGGGCTTGCAGTCATCTGTAGCAAGCAAAGGTCAGACAAGTTTGGAAGTTCATGCTGCAAAGCAACGAGTTATTAAGGAACTACTTAGTATGAACCGAGTCAAACTTAAAGAACTTGTTAGTTATCCCAGATCTCGAAAAATTGACATGGTTATGAAATATATGATAAAAGAAAGTCGAGCTCAACAGTCCCATAAACAGAGGCAATTAGCTCAAGCAGGAATGGTGGGAACTCTTTCAGAGAGTTCTAATACACTTGCCCAGCAAGATGTAGAAGCTTTACTATCGGACCCTGACCTACACGTCAGTCTCTCAAATCTTCCCACAGAAATGATTGAAACACTTGGAAACATATTTAAATTAAACTCACTTGGAGATGTTGAGAGTGTTGATCAAGGTGTGGTATTAAGTGAAACAACGGATGATCTGTATAATTCAGAGATGAATGAACTCTGCAATAATGATGTTTCAAGTGATTTTGATTCTTCAGATTTAAGGCTAGCTGGTTCAATGAAAGTAGAATTTAAAATTGACGACATGTTTCTTGATGTTAAGCCTGATGTAGACTTGGGCCTATGCCCTTTAAATGTAGAATCACCTGATTTGTGTAATCCTACTACTAGTACTGTCAAATTTACTTCTGATGATAGGCTTACAGATGTTAGTCCAGCACTTGATTCAGTGGAAGTTAGTAGGCCTAGCAGTAGACATAATATTGTTCTTGAATCACAAACTGATTGTTCCGAAGTTTCTATGACTATGATTTCTTCTTATTCAGAAGATATAGCAGATTCTGTCGAGAGATCAGAAATTGCAAAAGACATCCCTATTACCTTTGATTCATCTTCATTGGAATTGACAGGTGATGTAGAGAAACAAGAGTTACTGGAAGGACTATCCCCATTGTCTGCAAGTTCAAAAGTAATTCCTACATCACCAACAGAGCCAGCTGACAAGTTTCTGATAGATCCTGTTCAGGAAAATAGATGCTCTCTGACTCCTGACGGAGTGAAGAACAAGTTTATAACACATCCGCATATTGGCGAAACAGCTCTATTTCCTCAACAATCGCAACAGCTTGTCTCTATTTTGCCGAAAGAAATGCCTGCAACACCCGATTTTCCACATCAGTTCTCAATGACTTTGGATCATATGGAGGTTCCAGAAGACTCCTTTGTGGCATGTAGTTCCCAAGAAAATTCACACATTACGTATGATAATTCACATGCTTTAGGTGACAATATAAATGCTGTGGCTCCTGACAATTGTAAAAATACATGTCCTTCATCGAAAACTTTAGAGCATAGGCCTACTTGTTTAGACATTGTATCTTCTGAACAAATAAATATGACACCCGAACCCAACATAGAATCTGATAAAAGTGTCTCCAAGGATTTCGAAAGTAGTTTGCCTAGTTCTATTAGAGCTAATCTTTCTGAAACATACATTGCATTGTCTGAATCAAAAGCAGAGATTACTGGAACAACCTTTGAAGAGGGGAACTGTGCCAGTACTTTTGACCTGGTAAGCATATGTTCTGAACAAAATAATGTCATAACTGACGCTATTGAAAAGTTTGGTGTTGCATCTGAAAATTTGGACCATGATCAGGTTATCAAGCTCACAGTAGATGTACCTATACCAGAAGTTTCTGGTAGACCTATCGTTGAGCTTTCATATGGTAAGGATCACGAATCAGTATTAAAGTTAGATGATAAGTCATCTGTGCCTGCTCATTCCAATGATGTTTCTACACCAGCTGGCCTGCAACCTGAATGTCTTGAAAAAAGAAATGATGACTGTGATTTGACATCCCCAGTTATAAGTTTGGACATAACTGATTGTGTTGAAAATGGCCTAAGACTAGCTCAAGAGATTGCACCCACATCACATAAAAAAAGAGAATGTTCTGAAATTGATGGGCAAACCCTGGATCATCAAAAAAGTAAGCCTGTCTTGCCTGAGCCTATTATGGACCAACACGGGTCAAGTGATTCAGGGAAAGTGAATGAACAAGCTGCTCTTAAAACCATGGTAAGGGAAACCGAGGAAACTGTTGTTCGTGAAATGGCACCTACGCCTATGGACCCCATGTGCATTTTGTATGAATCTCTAGATGCAATAAGTTCTAGGCATGCTGGATCGCAACAATCATTTGGTATACCCAAACGTACAGGTGAATGTGATGGGGATAAAGTCAGTATTTTGGGCGTGGCAACTGAATGTGGTCGTTCAGTGTCTGATCCGGAGCCTACTGACTTTGCCGCTAAAATAGGAATCCGTAACAACCACGAAAGTGGAATTTTACCAGAAATGGAAAGTATTCGAGTCAAATCTGAACGTGAAGAAATAGACATTCCAACGTTATATGATCACACATCTCATCTTAACCCATCTGAACCGTTTGCGCTTCCAGGTACTGAAGTCGGCACTCAGACTGAAAATTCTCATTATACTACAACTAATCTAACTGACCTATTACAACTGTTTAAAGCATCATGTGAAAATCCATCCCAGGAAGCAGCTTTTAATCAACTTAAAGAGTTATTTGTGCCAAAAACTGACACTGTTAACGGTTCTGAGTCTCCTACAAGATGCACACGGATTAAATCAATTCAACAGAAAAATGCAACCAATTCTAAACGCCATGGTCCAATTAAAAAAGTTCATAGACTTGCAACAGCTAGCACAAGTGCACAACATTCTGCAAGCCTACTTTGTGGATTTTCTTTGCCAAATAATTTGAATGACCCCATTCTACTTGACACAACCTTTTCTGAAGTAAATCAAGAATCTGTACGCGTACATACGCCTACCAATACCACTTCCTCTGACTTGGAAGAAATGGGTCCTCAAGAAAAGTTAAAGTCTCTTTTCCATAATATAACACTAATTGAGAAAAAAATTGAAACATGGATGGAAATAAAAAAGAAACTATATGAGAAAGTGAACATCATTCTTGAAGATGAAAAATCCCAATGCTCTAGCTCATCAGATGAAAAAGATACTAGTAAGGTTGAAGTGACGTCTTCTTCTAAAGAACAAGTTTCCATTTCTGTTTCTCCACTTCCAAGTAAATTGCATAAACGCACACCCACAAAAGAAGTACCATTATCAAATACCAGGAAAAGAGTAGATGTTTCTAAATCTACCCCTACTCTTCAGTCACCTGTACCATTACCTCGTGAGCCTCGCAGAGTTATGAAAAAACCGGCGGCTAGTCTTGACAAAACTACTGGTATTGATGAGAATGTGGAGAGCTGCCGCATAACCCAATCAAAAGTAAAAAAAGAAATATTGAATAGCAAAAGTACAGATGAAAGTTTTCTGTCAAGGAAATCCAAATCAAACAGAAAAAGAACGCTTGCCCCCAAAAAACGGGAGGTTATTAATAGCAGTGTTTCATTAAGCACTATTGTCAGTAGTGATGAGTCTTCTACTACAATTTCCCCACCATTGAAAAGAAGTTTTAGAAACAAACCCAATCTTGAAGAGAAAATTCATAAAGAATTGCTAACAACTACAAAATCTGAGGAAAGCGAGGTTAGATGTAGGCCTAGTAGTCGTAAGAAAGTTGACAAAGCACCACTGGTACCGGTACTTTCAACCAAGCCTGATGAGAGTCTTATAAGAACTAGCCGTAGGAGAATTGAGAAAGAAATACCAGTACCAGTGGTGGTACCTGAGCACGACACTGCAAGAACCAACCGTAGGACAAGAAGATACCAAGCTGACGATGCCAATGAAGAAGCTGTTGAATTGTGCATACTGTCTCCTAATCTGTCAAGGCGAACAAAGGGTGAGAGGAAAGAAATCTCTGCACCAACTGAACTTCAAAACATGCATTCAATGGCTGATGATGGTCCTAGCCCTCGAAGAGCTACTAGACAATCCATTGAACCTCTTATTATCCAGGAATTAGTATTCTCAGAAGTGAAAAGAGTACCTAAACGGAAAGCCTGTGAGATGGAAAATGCTGACGAACCACAATCACTTCCACTTTTAAATACTATGAAAAAATGCAGTGTGGTACTTGAGCCGTTATCTATTCATCTCAATAAAAAAACAAAATACTCAACACTTCAAGACCAATCCTCAGGGGGCATAATAGAAGATACAGAATTGTCTGAACATGAATATGAAAATAAAAGTGAAATGGCAGAGCCGAATTTAGCCACAGACATAACAAGTGATGAAGATGATGTGCCGTTACTTAAAATCAAGCAATGTATCAATCCTAATATTTCAGCAGCAAGCAGTGTTACTAAGTTCTTAAACGAAGAGGCTGATCACAATTCAGTATCTTCAAGTGACACAGCCCTAGATCAGGGAATTGATGACCTTGAAATTGGCGGCAACACTCAGCACAAATCTAAAAAAAATAAAGGGAAAAAATCCAAGAAGGAAAAGCTATATGATCATCACTCCAAGAATGAAAACTTGGATTTTGCTGAACACAATCGTGGAACAATATTAGATATTAAGGTAGGTAAGGCATTATGATTGCTCTTTTACTTAATTTTAAGGTGTATAGTGTTATATGTCTTTACCTATCTACCTCAATTTGTTCAAAAGATAGTTGGTCGACATCTGCTGGCGGCCTCGGAAGATGGATTTCTCTACAGCTATTCTATGAAAAGTGGAAAACTGAAAAAAAAATATGAAGGCCATCAGGCTGCTGTGACCTGCTTGTGCACCATTGATGGTGAAAAGGAGTCTGAAAAAAGTTGCCCTGAAAAAGTTGTCACGGGCAGTTTAGATGACCATGTTCGATGTTTTCTGTTTAAGGTAAGGTAGATTCTACTTGTTAGGTTTGCTAATGTATTTTAAATGCACTACTAATGTACTAAAATATTTATATTATGGTATCGGGGTTCGACAAATACTATGGCCAAGATGCCTGGAGCATGTGTAATTCCTGCTGGACAACTAAATATCAACAGAAAGGTAGTCAAATTGCTGCATTTCCATTTCACTTACGAAACAGCTCAAATATAGTCCTCCGTGTTACTAGGCTGCCTGCCTGTTGCCCGCTTTTACAAGCATGGCTGTTTCGACCCACAGTAACCCACTTTCAAAGGAATCAGCTCTTTGAAAATGGAGTCGGGTATGAATCGAGTATCCCTATGTCAACACTAGTATTTATGAAACCTCACATAGATTCTTTTCATTGCCTGGCCGTGAGCGTAGTTTGCGATTACCCTTGTTCGTTTAAACCTTCGTGTTGTGTGTCCACATCAGAAATCAATGCCCACCTGAAGTTTTTTCGTATCAGGTCTTGTAAATAGAAGGGTTGCCAATTGCCATTTGACTTAACATATTTGTACATCAATGTCAGATAAGTTCGGATATTGACATTGAATGTAATTTTTTCATAATCAATCAACAAATCTAACATTGTAGTTCTGCCATCTTGCACTGTATTTTTTTATGTCTCTAACTTATGTTCTGCCCACACTCAAGGCTTGCCTTCTGTGGGCTTCTCACTACTAATAAACATATTGTCACACTCCGATCCTGGCTATGTACGATGGGAGGTGGCAAGTGTAAATACACGAATGTAAATTACAGAAACTTTGTAGTAGATATAGTACTGGTTTTATTTAAAACCAAGCATTAATACACAACAAGAATGAAAAGGCACAAATCACGTAGATCTGATCCCCTTGGAATCCGTAGATCAACTCCTGTTCCCCTAGCAACCAATCTCTTCTCCCAATAACACAAACCAAACATCTTTTCACATACACTGCCCTCTTGATCTCATCAGTATAACCCACACAAACCAAAGATCTTTTAAAAGCACACTGCCCTCTAGATGTGAACAGTAAAACAATGCATCAAGAGGGCCTGTGAGACACACAGATTGGGCCCGTGTATTAGGCACACAGATTGGGCCCGTGTATTAGGCATCACTAAATTGTTCTTTCACCATATCTTCGTGAACGAACGCAAAAACTGGCACTTATACCGAATAATTAAAATATACAACACTATATAGTCACTCACGCCTCGCAGTACACGTATGTCCGCGGTGAAGGTAATGAAACGTCGGGCTCCAGTTGTCACACTCCGATCCTGGCTATGTACGATGGGAGGTGGCAAGTGTAAATACACGAATGTAAATTACAGAAACTTTGTAGTAGATATAGTACTGGTTTTATTTAAAACCAAGCATTAATACACAACAAGAATGAAAAGGCACAAATCACGTAGATCTGATCCCCTTGGAATCCGTAGATCAACTCCTGTTCCCCTAGCAACCAATCTCTTCTCCCAATAACACAAACCAAACATCTTTTCACATACACTGCCCTCTTGATCTCATCAGTATAACCCACACAAACCAAAGATCTTTTAAAAGCACACTGCCCTCTAGATGTGAACAGTAAAACAATGCATCAAGAGGGCCTGTGAGACAGCACAATATGTATACTGTTATTCCAATAATGTACTTACAAACTGAGAATAAAATGCTTTTGAATTGAATTGAATCATTTTCAAAACTAAATCAAAACTGGTGTACCTGGCAAAATGTATTACGTAGTTGCCTAGCCGAGCGCAGCGCTGCTAGACATCATTTGATCGGGTACCATGCGATACGGAGGAGTCAGCAACAATGTACACACTGCACAATGAACGTAAGAATTCATCCCCACTTCGTCACGGTGAAAGTCCTTGAATTGAGTGATTATCCGTGCATCACAAAACTACGTGAACCGGTTGAGGCTACTGACAGCTAGGACAGAGTCGTTAAACGTGTCAACGCCCAAGCGAAAATATACGTGTTATTCATTCACGTGTTATTCGTGTATATTCATACAAGTTTAACCGTGACTTGTACCTCGCCTGATCAATCCCCCTCCCCCGGCGCCCCCACCCAAAACCCAATTCACAGATTTGTCTGATGTCACAGCTCTTTGACAAGCTATAGCTTATAGCTTATAGCTGTAGAACAGGCATAGCTTAGTGTGTGGAGTCAAAATGACTGTGGACAGTTGGTCACAAAGGTGGGGAATATAATCAACAATGATTATTATAATAAATCAACCGTGTTATTTCGTTGCCCGTTTTTTGCGAACATTATAACTTATTTTTTATCATTTTGTCAACAGGAGGGGTGTTACGTTTAAACATTTAAACGCGAATAATTCCGAAAAATAGACATTTACAAAATTAATCGTTTTCTCCCAGCCCTACTGACAGCAGATTTTGTGTATCTTGTTGCATTGAGTTGGCTTGAAGGATGTGACAACAACCAATTCAGTTCAGGGTATCGGACGATAGTTTATTTAAATGTATCATGTCACAAGCACTGCAATACTGCACTCCACACTACGAAACGCATCCAAGCAAACTAAAACACAACTGTAGGACGTGCCAGTCAGCTGGCAGTGATGCCACCCTTCTACCCCGTCAGGTATTATTGCCAGATGGCCTCTGCTCCAACTAGTGTTTGTGGCTGATGAAACTATTCCAACAAACGTAGCACCTATGGCTACGAACCATAGTCTAGGGTTTCAAGCACTGATGGTTAGTAAATATGTCAAAGGTAAAATTGCCTTATACTCTTCACTCACGGCTTGCCGCCCATGAAAAGTACTGCGTGTTTTAAAGTTGTTTGATTTTGATTTGACTGTCAGGTTGGTGTCAAAATTCGTCTGCGATGTTGACATCGTATGAAAACATCAATGTTGATTGGCATCCCCAGTAAATAGTGACACGGATAAAGTTAGGTCTACCTACTCTACTACTGAATGACCCAACTAGTAGGGAAAAAGTAAATTCTAAGTACATTGAAGTTTGCTGCCTTTTGATTTAAAAAAACAAATGGCTCACAACAGTAGGTCTACTATGCACGTTGTTAGAATCGTGTCCTTGGCTCAAGAGCAATGACGATTTCTCAGTAGCATGGTGAGGGTACCTTAGGATATCAGATTCGGATAGTAATTTCGGGAAGGACACGGACCTGACAGCAGACAGTGAAGCAGGTAGTGCAGTCACGACGATTCAAGCCGCAAGACGCAAGGAATGTTGCGAGAAAGACCCCCCCCCCCCACTGATGACAAGTCTAACTGTATTTGGGGGGGGGGGGGGGAATGTCCAAAAATAGGGACCCTTTCTTATGCGAGAAAATACGGTATTATGTATATGAAAAAAGGGAAAAATAGTTGTATGAAAGATTTATGTCTGGCCAAGCGCCATTATAAAAATTGGTCAAGTCCTGCTACCAATGTGAATGATCGTTTACTGCTATCTGGGCCTGGGCCCAATTATATTATTATTATTACATTATTATAATAGTAATTATAATAATAATAATAATAATAATAATAATAATAATAATCATGAACAAATATTATTTATGTGTATTTCTCATTATTTTAGAGTGCCGAGTTGATACACACACCTTTAAAAATTGGCACTGCCCTTTGTGTTGATTACAATTGGGGAATTGTATATCTTGGAACCAAGCTGGGAGAAGTAGCAAAGATCAATGCAAAGGTCAGTATGATTACTGGGGCACGGATTTTCGTGACGTCTTTTTTCTATTGATAATTACATGCATTAAAAAATAGTTTTATGTATGTTTGAACTTTTGAAGTGATACTGTTGCCAAAAATGTGTATTTTATTTGGCTGAAAATGTGTATTTTCATAATTTTTATTACGTCTAGTAAGTGACGAGTGTCTTTTTTGGCATATTTAATGTAGGCCTACTGTTCCACTATTTTGATATAATTTGTTAACACAGATGCAGAATGCTCGAATGTGAGTGCAATGACGAGCTTACTACATTATCGGCCCAAGCATATGCATTGATTTGTTTGTACCTTTTTTTAGTTTGATTTGGGAGAGAAAAATTTACATTCATTGTTTGAAATATAAATTTTGTTAATAAAATCATTTTTTAGGTATTAAGTTTTTGTATAGGTTATCCTATAACTGCTTTGTAAGAAAATAGGAAGTGGTAGTACACTTGCTGGAATTCATAGTCGTCCCCTTCACCTAGGGGCACCCGTTGTTACCAAGGTAACAGTTGTTTGCATACTATTACTTATTTCCCATATAGAAAACAAATCCATAGCAACAGTGGGTGTAGTGTTGGCAAATTGAAAATTTTCAGTGAAATGAAAATTTTTCAGAAAATGTTCAAATAATTTGTATTGATAATATGATTTAGGTTGGTCATCTTACATCATCTGATAGTATTAGATACCCAAGAAAAGCATGTGGAATTGTGATACTGAATACCCATTTAAATGTCCATTCAATGCAAAAATGCATCTTGTTGCCTGCCATAAAAATAAAGTTATGTTCAAACAAAATGTCTTCAAATTCCTTCTATACTAAGGGCCGGTATTACAATCAACAAATAACAATAAAATCTGTTGAAGATAACAAAGCAATTTGTTGTAAGTAAGCGGTTTGGTTGATTTCAAAGAAGATACTGAAGGGAGGTTGCCAATGGTGAAAACAAGCTACTCGACAAATAAATAGTTATTACAGCATTGATATAGCGGGCCTAATTATAGTAACAATAATCAACAAGTGTCTAAGTTGCTTTTCAATACAGACACATTAACAGTAAGTTTAAGTTCAATATAAAACCCATTTTTAAAGTACAAACATCAAGTTATATATGATTACACTAAATATTTTTTTTAGAAAATTTTCATGAAATTTTCAACAAATCAAAATTTTCTGAAAATTGCCAACACTAAGTGGGTGCCCCTAGTGGTGCCCGACTATGAATTTACTCTCACTATAGTTCTTTCCACATCAAGAAGCACAGTTGTCAGCGAAACGTATTGTAATCCCACTCCACTATGCATTACGAAGATAGAAAGTAATTTATAGCAAATAGCAATAGTGATGCTCAATCTTCATCTGACACGTATTGGGTTACGTATGTCATATGGCATGGTAGGTCAAATACAGGCCAATGTTAGATGCTGCCAACTGTGCTTCTTGATATGGAAAACTTTAGTATATAGAGGGCAGCATTCAGAAAATTCAACATGTTTGGTATAATACTAGTATCAAAATTGAATTCTACTGAGCTTCTACTTTTTCAGACCTTTTCAGTGATTGGAGATAATATGAAATTCAGTTCTGAATCAATTCTAGCTTTAAAAGCTACCAAGGAAGGTCCTCGCAAGGTCCTTATTGTTGGTACAAGAGATCAACCAATAACTATTCGCGATGCAGATTCCGGTAAGCAATAGAATTTAGCAGTGGTTTTTTTCATCCTCTGGCACTGCAAGTGCTGGTCAGTGGAAAGAGCTATTTATTTTTTTTTATTCCGTTGTACATTTCTTCCTTTCTTTCTTTCTTTCTTACTTTACGTACACCTAATACAACTGCATTAGAGCCCGGCTAATTTTGGTCCGGTCATTTGAGTGGGCTCAACTTTCATTTCAAAATTGGTGCCATTCATTTCCTACTCACTGCGGTGTATTTCACGCCTGTCCCAAACAGCTGAGTGAGTGACTGCTAGTTGCAAGATGCAACTAAATGAGATCTTTCAATTTCCATTTTCCTTCCATTTAATTTTAACTCCTACCCCCATCCATCCCATCATGTATTTTGTTTCTCTTTATAACAATGTGTGATGGACATGATTCGACCGGTGTCACAATGACAGCTGTCAAGTATGTCGTTAAAAAAAAAAAAAAAAAAACAATAATAATAATAATAATAATAATAATAATAATAATAATAATGATAATAATAATAATAATAATGATAATAATAATAATAATAATAATAATAATAAATAATTATCTTAAATTTAGTCCAACTGTGTTGGGTTGTGTGGTGTAATAAGTAATAATAATTTTTTTATATCTACTCCCTGTGTCCAACAATGAAGTCGGGTAGGGGATAGGAAATGAATTCCATCATATTCTGGCCCTTAGGTACATCGAAACTGGCTGGCCATGCCTGACGCTTCCCTCATGTTAACTTCCTCTGGCTCCTCCTCTTCACTTTCTTTTTCCTCTGCTCTTTCTACAAATTATGTCCATACTTTTCTATCTTCCCAGTTCCCGCCATTGTTCCTGATTGACCTCTTCTCAAGTTGCATTTCTTCTTTTCACATCCATTTCTATCACTTCTTCCCACCTCAGTCTTGGTCTTTCCATCTTTCTTTTCTTTTTCCCTGCTTCTTTCTCAACCTCAATTTTCGGGATTCTGTCTTCCTGCATTCTTTTTATGTGGCCAAACCACTGCAATCTTTCTTTTCCCAGCTAAAAGTTTAGACTCTCCACCTCAAGTTCCTTCCTTATCTTTGTGCTCCTTATCTTATCAATCTTGGTCACTCCTGCCACACTCCTTAGGAACTTCATTTCTGCCTCTTGTATTACTTTTTCTTCTTTCCCCCAACTGGCCACGTCACCGCTCCATACATGAGTACTGGTACAAAATATGCTTTATATTAACAATTTGCATTGCCTTGGTATCTCTTTTTTCCAAATCAGTTTCCTCACTAACTGGAAAAAATTTTCAGCATTCCCCGTACGTCTTCCAATCTCCCTATCAATTTTACCATCAGATGAGATGATGCTTCCAAGATACTTGAAATTCTGAGTCTCTACTAGTTCTTCGCCTCGCAGTACAATCTTTGACCTATCCGCTTTCCTCTTCTTATTCCCCATAGGCTAACTAGAGACGTTTGTTTTTCGGAATCGGCGATAAAACGAAATTCATCATTTGTGGTCTAAGAACTTTTTTTGACAGATGTCGGCATGTTGGCCATGAAGGATAAGGAATCAAATTGCGAAATAACACCATATTATTTTAATAACGCGAATGAGTGTTGAAATAGCGAAATAACACCATTTTCAGCATTTTTAACTATTCACAGTAAAAATTGCATATTTTACGTAATAATTACTACTTTTGACCCTAAGTCAGTTAACCCATCCGCATCAGTTGCCTCATTCGGCTGGCCGCCCCCGGAAACCACGCACTTTTAGCGCGCGCCAAGGTTTACACGAATACGTCTTCATTGTCACTTTCGTCAATGTCCATACCAATGTCCACATCGCTATCACCGTCACTGATAATAGTAGACACAGCAGTTTTACTAGCGGGAACACGCACATTCGTATCTCTAGGCGTACGCCTACACGCGAGACCTAGGCCTAGTGTCACTGTCATTGTCCATTTCACCATCGCTCTCACCTCATTTGAAACCACAATATTTTGTAAGTTTGGGTTGTAAACACCTTCTCCATCACTGTCACTAAAATCAGATCCTAGAACGTCTAAAATCTGTCTAATGTCACTTTTGTTTGCCCCGAAAACAACGACTGCTTCCCGGCCCGAGTCCATCTTGACAAATTTGACAGCTGATCTAAGTTTCGGATCGAGATGAGCGGAAATAAAATCAATTTTAAGAACAAACAAAAGCCGACAGAGTTCAAGAAATGCACACTAGAATCGCCACTACCTTGAGCAAGAGATTGCAGGAATTAGTTCCGATATCGTACGCTAGATAGCACCACTATACATGTTCAAAGTGAAGCGCGCGCAAGTGCGTACCAGTCCGCTTCTGGTTACCGTGGCCAGTTTCGTATAAGCGTACCAGTCCGCTTACCGATGCGGATGGGTTAAACAGTTTAGTCTCAAACTGTTTACCAACCACATTTTGGCCGATGGAAAAGTGGTTTGCAGCATTGCTGGTAGATAGCGTTGCTCAAAATAAAGCGGTGTGAAGCGAGTGAAAATTTCCGTTGCTTTGAAACTTCCTGATTTCTCCATTTCCATTATAGAAATAACACCACATTTTGGTTTAGAATAAAACGATTTTTTTTTTTAAATAAAACCATTTTCAAACACCTCTACCCATAACCATCACTCCGCTCTTAGCCATACTTATCTCTTATCCAAACTCTTGAGTTCCTTCATTCCACTTATCTACTCTTTGTTGTACTTCTTCCCATGACTTCCCCCATATTAGAACATCATCGGCATAGGTGAAGGTTCTAGATGCCTCCGGTCCGTCTGTCTCCACTTTCCTCAATATCTCAAGAGCATCGGTGACAGCACACTTCCTTGTCTTAAACTTGTTTTGACTTCAAACCAATCCGTTCTGCCCACCCTGGTTTCCACGCAACTCACCCTCTTCACATACATGCTCTGCACTCTTTCCACCAGTTTTCTGTCAACCTTCTTTTTCCTTGGCTTTCCCACACTCTCTGGGCATTTGTATTCTTAATTTTGTTTAGTTTATATATAAATTGTATTAAGTGTAATTTGTTGCCATTTTCGTTTTGGTATAAATTGTATGTTATTCTGTGTCTTACGGCAACAGCTATGGCTGCAGAAACCAGTAAAGGTTGTTATTATTATGTGAAATGAGAGTAATAATGATACGTAATACATTGCAAACATATTGAGAGTGATATTAGAATCAATGCTTTGTTTATGTTTTAGGGTTATTTCTGCGCACTGTGAGTGGGGTGTGGCATCACACAGTCTGCAGTCTTCTATTGGATAAGAGTCTTGTGTACTGTGGCACAATGTCAGGACCTATACCAGTTTTTGATTTTACGGTAAGTGACCATTTTTCATATTGAGGCATTTATAGAAAAGAAATGAAATTTAGCCTTATAATTGATTGTAACTAATGATTTAGAAGGTGCTTTAATATGGCAGTAAGTAATGTTAGTGGCACTTCCATGAGACATATTATTGATTTTAGAGAGGCACACAATATTGATATTATTACTTCACTTGTCATTATTCAATAACAATAATGAATACATACTGTATCCACTATTAAATCATTTTTTCAATAATGAAAGATGAAATGGATAATTTAACCAAAATATATTGGCATTGATAACCTAAAATTTGTCCATTGACATCCCAGTGTTGACTAAAATACAGAGTTCTTTGTTTTATTCAGTTAAGCCCGATTCACACAAAGTTATAAGAATGTTATAAGGTATAGGTATAGTCACAAGCCGAGTTGGGCCATAGGGATTACGTACAAGGGTTCACACAGACGTGTCATTGCAATAGCAATAGCAATTGGTATAAGACTGGTATAAGAGAGTTCAGATATTTCAACTTTCTTATGACGGACCAATCATGCGTTGAAACGTCACTTATAACACGCCAATGGGATGCTAGCAACTTGAATCAATGTAACAGATTCTTTCATTGTAAATTATTAGTCAAAACAAAAACTCACCGTATACATCCGGTTCACATCAAATAGACCTTGCATCCGGTGACTACGTGCAAAATATCTTCTCCCATCGGTGTCATTAATGATTTAACAACACAACAATAATGAATAATAATAATTATTGTTTTTCTTATTATTTTTAACTATTGTTTTTAATTATTGTCAATAGATTCGATGCCGGTTTAAAACGTAAATAACAGCTGCGGGTAGTCAGCTGATTGACAGCCAGCTGTAGTTACTCAAACTGCCGCCAGAGCAAGTCAAAGAAGTCTACACAAGAATGTAGTATCTTTTCAGGAAAGTCTTTAGCGTCCTTAGCTTATACCTTATACCACTTTCTTATACCCTATTCTTATTGTATTGCTATTGCAATACCTTATAACTTTGTGTGAATCGGACTTAATTTGCAGGATGAATTCTTAGAGGACTCAAAACTAACATAGATAGCGCTGGTAAGCAACCTCCTTTCAGCGCCATTGATGAACAATAACAATAAAACAACAATGAAAATTGACAGCTAGACCACTCCTAATAGAAGTTTATTTTCTTGCCACCAGAATGCATCTAGTCTATTTTGAGTGCTCTCCTGCTTTGTTATATTATGTTTTCATTTGCAGCCATAGACAGTACATGACAATATAAAATATAATACGATGGTAATAAGTACATAATAGGGAATGCTCATCAAAAATAAATACTGTATTCCTGTAAGTATCTAAATACAAAAGATCATTATCTAAAAATGTGGTGTATATAATTTGTATATCTGAGAAGTGTATGTTTCCAATTCAAACATTTTTGCCTCCAGCAGCTGAGGCTTTGTCCCAGACCTCTTGCTGTTCCCATATTACATAGGCCCTACAGTAGTTGGTATACTGTACATACAAAGATATTCAACTTGTATATACATGTATTTGTATATGTGATGTGTATGCCAATGTGCCATTGAAGTATCTTTTAAATAGGTACCTATAAATCTTTTTAGAACGGCCAGGAAATGTTTCGCCTCCAAGCAGGTGTCGGAGTTCGCTGTGTCAAGATTTATAACAATTTATTGTTTGCTGGTTGCTATGATGGGAACATTTACATATACAATATCAAGGTATGTATTTATTTGGTATTAGGGGTACCCTAAATATGAAATTACAGTTTCACAAAATGACCGTTGTGCTACTTAGACCTATAAGACAGTTTTTAATTATTGAACATCAATTTAGATGATCAATGTTTCAGGATCAGTCACTCGTACACACAATATCTGGATCTGGGAAAATGGTATTGTGTTTAGATGTTACCAAGAACAAGGTTAGTATTTAAACATTATTTTGGGTTTGCGTGTTGTTAGTCATAATCATCAGCCGGAATGATGCAAAGGAATTGTAGTGTATCCAAGCAAAAACTGTGAACTATTCATAGTTCACAGCGGCCATGATTGCGAGACAATTGAGGAGGACCAATCCTAGATCATTGGCAAATACTATTTAAATTTAATAAATGAGCCTAATTTAGAATTTAAAAAGTAAACATTAGTAGGCCTACTACAAAAATATAAAATTACTCAACATTGAAATTTTATTCCAAAAACCGGCTGGATTTTAAAGAACTAAGAATGTACCTATGTGTTCTACCACGACAGCCTTCAATTGTTTCTCCATGGCAACGACAAAGTTTGATCACAAATGTGGCCGCCACGCGCAAAGATGTGACGTACGTGCAACCTATGAATTATTACATAGTTAGTTTGTTTACCCAGTTCTCATTAAGGGTAATGAGAACCGGAACTCCAACTATATAGTATGTATAATTAATCCTTTTTTGTACTGTTAAAATTAACTGGGTAGCCTACTAGAGCTGTCAAAGTTTCAAGTTCAGTAGAAATTTCCTCTTAGCACCCACTGTAGTTGCTCCTAGATAGTCTCGAAAAGTAATAAAACAGCCTTTGAATTTCCTTGCCAGTTGTAGGTTATTATATGTCAAGTTTAAGTTGTGGGCTGGGCACTAATCTATAATTAATCCCGAGTTTAGAACAGTTTTCTTTAGATTCTATTTTAATTTTTCCCTAATTAAGAAAATTTAAAGCAAGATTTGAATCTTGCTTGATCCCAAATCTCACTCAAAATTCAAGCAGAATTGGCTTAATTTTCTCAACCTTGCACTATGTACATGAATTGTAAAAAGTCGGCTTGCACGCTCTTTTATTGGTACCAGTACTCTTGAGCATGTTATTGTGTCCATCTGCCACAGCCACGGACAGATTTATGCTCTCACACTGGCCTCCAGAGTTGAACTTGGATACCCGTTTTTATATAGAAAAAGACTCGCATGTTTCCCAATTATTGTAATTTACAAATAACAGACAATGATAGGTTTTGTGCTCAATAATGAGAAAGAGTTACCATTATTGGGCATTGAGCATTTTGAAATATGTTATGATAATTAAATTAACACAATATCATGAGGATTACAGTTTGAATTAGTGCATGATTAGGTAGCAGTTCTTCTAAAAAAAGTTTTCTCCGACTGGGAATCGAACCCAAATCCATATACGTACGTATAAACTGGAGAATCCTGGTTCGATTCCCCGTCAGGGCAAATTTTATTACCATTGCTATCTCTTCATAGTTAGTGTGTTAAATATCTTGGTATAGGCCTATGTATCTAGATATAGCTGTTATATGTGGTTCTACTTTGTAAATCAGTTTTCATTTTTCAAACTGAAAAAAAAGGATAGGCAATAAATAAATACTATTTCCTTTAAATTCTAAAAAACCAAATGGCAAATAGTACTATATATGGTTAAATCTAAAAACTTGTAAAAAAATTTAAAATGTTACATAATTATCAATGTTGGGTAGGAACGGATTTTTTTAGTTCCGTTCCTTGGAACTAGTTCCTTTTTAAGGAACTAAGGAACGGTATAGTTCCTTTTTCCAACCAGGAACTGTGGAACGACATAGTTCCAATTTTCCAGGAACTGTAACTTATTTTCATAAGTTCCTTTTATTTTTACTTGACTGTACAAGCTTGAAGGACGAAAGCGCCAAAACATAGTTTACTTACAAGATGACAGAAACGAGAAATCTAAAACAACTTTTTTTGTAATATTACATTCTTGTCTACCCATCCCAACCCTCCACCTGCTACGCCACCCCCGCGTGGGGTCTCCAATTAGTCGCACACCGGCACAAGTCGAAGACCCGAAACCAGTGACTAATCCCAAATCGCTCGTGCGGAATAAGCGTGTCATGTCACTTATAACTGACCAACCGTCCAACCCCTCCTATACACAGGTGTGAGAGCAACTCAGACTGTCATTCCAAAATCAAACAAAACATTAAATATATCACTTGTCAACCCATCACATCAGTCAATGTTCGAATTCATCAACTTCGAATTCATTGGAAACGGGAAGGCTTTGATGATGAAAGATGTGGGGGATGAAAGTGGGGTGGGGGTGAAGTTATTTATGGGCAAGAACTCAATGAGCTATCTCAATATTCACTGATCTATTTAATTCTTCGCGACAAGTGCATATGTGTCAAAAAGGCTGTCTCTTTCGATCGTTTTGTTATAATGTCTGGTGTTCGTGGCAATAGCATACTGCTCTTTAAAAAATACAGACCATTTTTCTTTCCGGGCGAAAGTGATATTTTCGGCGACGAAGAAAATTTTTCGGCAAAATGCTTGCTTTGTTTACCAGTTAATAAAGTAAGCGGTGCTTCGAGGTCATCGCCAGCCAATCTAAAGAAGCACATGCATTTTGATTCCTACAAATCTCAACCATATTTTAGGCGTTATTTGCGAACCCTTGGCATTGAATTTAATTTAAAAACTTTTATTAAATTAATTATAATAGTTATTAATAATTAATGAAAATTGTAATGCATTAAGAATTAACAATATAAAATAACCTCTTACTTTTAGTCAATGTTCTTGGTGTATAATGCATAAACCCGGATAATAACCATTGAGGTGATGGTTAGTATCCCGCTCGGCAATATCCAAAGAAAAATGGTTGTTGGCAGAAAGGAACTATTTAGGAACTTGTTCCATTTTGAAAGGAACTAAGGAACGCCCCAGTTCCTTTTCTTTTAGAGGAACTTGGAACTGGAAAGAGTTCCTTTTTCCTTGCGTGGAACTGGAACTGGAACTAGTTCCATTTTTTAAGGAACTTACCCAACACTGATAATTATGCAGTTTTAAACAGAAATTGCTTATTATTTAAGGTAGAAACGCCATAGTGGAAAGGTAAACATAATATAGAGGTAGGTTAGTTAGGTATAAGTAGGTGTTTATGTTCAAAGTAGAGTCGTTATTTATATTCAAATTATCAAACGTTTCCAAAAGTTGAGAGTCAGTTCTCCTGTTTTTTTATACGTATATAGCAAATGCTGTGCTGCAAAACATACAACTATAGTACTATATATTGGTAAATTTTGTTTGGAAAGTGTAAGCCTTTAGCTCTGTACCATGTCCATGTATACCTAAACTATTACTATTTTTCTCTTCATAGGTAATATACAGCTGTAAAGATGCACTTAAAGCGATCAACTTCCCACCTGAAGTAATGAGGGCTCTAAAGGATGCAAAGCTAAAGTGAGCCATTAATAATTTCATATGTATTTGTGGTCCATATTTATCATACATTTGACAAACTACTGCACCTATAAACTTGAATGTCAAAAACTGTAGTAGATTGGTTCTACTTAGTATATATATAAGTAAACCTAGCTGCGGATTGTAAAGAAGAATTGTGAAGTATTGCTTCTTGAAAATCTGATTGCAACTTAGGCTGATATTAATACCTACTAGCTGTTTAAACTTGACACTTATTTTTGTGTTCCTTGTGTATGATATAAAATATTGTTGGTAGTAATACTGTAATGAAAACAAACTCCCACAATCAATTTGTTTCAATTCAGTAATTAATAGACTATTTTTTTATATTTTTAAGTTTTTTTAGTTGGTTTGATCTATCCTTGACTAAGTTTGTAACCCTAATTAAAGTTAGTATCTAGGTTATATAAATTATTAGTATATTATATAAAAGTCAAAGTCATTGACTCACTGTTATATTTTATTATATTAATTACTGTTTGATGTTCAGTATAATATTTTGTAATTACAATTTATGCAAGCTAAACAAGGCTTATTGGGTTATTATATTAAAGTTCATAATATTGAGGCAGCTACTTTTTATGTACCATTTTACATTGTTATACAAATTTCAATGTAATATAACCTTAATAAATATAGTTTAAGTGTAACAATCTTGTACAGTTTGATTTTTTGTTTTTAAGGGGATAGCCCTAAAGCACCATATTATGACACAAAAACATTCCAAGATATTGTTATCTCAGCTCTTATGCCCATTTCTGAGCTTTAAATCTTTTGAAAGTATCTTCACCACCTGTTTAACCAATGTCTTCACTACCCAATTTCATGTAGAAATATTTTGTGTATCCGATCAACCCAAAATGAGAATATTGTGTTTCAAGTTCCTAAACTAACTAAATTTTAGTTCAGAGTTCAGTATCTATTTTTTCCCCTTCAAACACCCTTGATGTCATATGATCTTAGTTGTCGAGTACTTCATTAAACCACAATAAATAAATAAAAACATCAACTAACAATAGCTAATACAAGAATACGCATTGCAAACATTTTTCTAATTACCATAGCTATTATACTTCCCGACATTGTTGGATGTGTAATGTGCGTGGCTAAGATTTTTCGTTGTTATTTTGTCTAGTATTTTTTACACGGTCCGCCACCAGAATTATTGGAATATGTATTTGCAGACCTAGGTATTAACGTAAGAGAAATAATGCGTTACTGTAACGAAATTAGTTTTATTAGGAACGTGCCAGTAATCTAATTACAAAATTCTCAATGTAACAAAACAGTAATTTCACTACTTTTTACATGGTAATTTGGAGTTAGGGTGTACTACAGTTTCTACGGTTTCTAGCTCGTATTAGGATTGTCTGTCCACTAATTTTTAAAACATCATAAAAAAATATAATGATAAAGTAATAAATATATAAGATTGCACCTATAAAGCAGTGCTTCAATTACCTCACTCTTGTGGCTTTTGTAAGTCCTTATTCAATTTCTTTCCCTACTCAATATTCCAGTGATTACAACAAACCAAAAGGTGTCAAATTTTACTAGTAATTTTTGAAGTAATTTCGTTAGTCTTTTTAGTAACATTTTTGAGTAATTATTAATTATTTTAGTAATTTTACTTTTATTACATTTTGACTGAAGTAATAAGTCACATAATTTCACTACTTTTTAAAAGTAATTTACCCAGGTCTGAATATGTGCAACAGATTATCAATCAATGTAAAAAATAAAAAGAAGGGGGAACTATTTATAGGATTGATTACATGAAACAGGTACTGTACCTTACCAAATTACCCGATTCTGTTTTGTATATGTATGTACACTATTAATGTGAAGTGTTTACGTGTCAATATATAGCTGCCCAACTGAGACAATCAGCTGGTGTACCACTACTTCTGTACATAATCACTTGCAGTACAATTGATGAGAATGTCACATTCAGAAATACAGTAAAATGCAGCATAGAATAGAATATTTTAATATTTTAAAAGAATTGAAGGAGTGTACTATATCCATGACTTTGAATCTTCAATTAGCAGTCTTGGGTAGTAATGCAACAGAAGTCACGCGTTACTATAACGAAATTACTTTTTCAGTAACGGAAATAGTAACGCCATTGCCATTTTGTATTACCAACAGATAATAATTATCTGAAAAAAATCAAGTAAAAATATAAGTATTATATCTTTACTTGATTTTTACGTTACTAACGCGTTACTTTTCGTTAGGTTACAGTTACAGCACTACCACTGTGCAGGCCTGCTGCCGTGTTCACTAAGTTCTCGTTTTTGCCACCAGTCGCAACAAAATTTAAAACTATCAAGTGTTCTCAACTTCAACATATAAAATTATTGTGCATCGATCTTACCGACGGAAGGAATTCTTTATTTTTCTAGCAGGTAGGTTGTGTTGGCTAGCCTATAACCTCTCAGTGAAAACGAGAATCACGTTTGCCCACGCTTCCTTAGTTTGCGTCAACTGAACAAACCTTGTGAAAACGTGATCCAGTGTTTATTTAATCATTAATCGTTCATTTTTTGACATCATTGTCTGATACATCCACAAACACAGATGAGATTGAGGGAGCTAGGCCTAGCCGTCCTATTGATCCTATCTTACGTTGATAAATAAAAGTCTCTGGTAACCAGGTTTCAGAATGCATCTGCATTTACGAATTATTTGATGACATACCCAATTCAACCTTATCCTATCCATAATATTCATAAGATCGCAAAAGTAATTACAAAAGTAACGTCATTACTTTTCGGGGAGAGTAGTAAAGTAGGCCTAATGAATGACATTTAGTAAAGTAACTTCATTACTTGTAATGAAAGGTAATGAGTAATGCCATTACTTTTCAAAAGTAATTTACCCGACTGTTAATTAACTAGTTCATTTTCTGAAAAGATGAAAAAATGAACATACTTTTGCATTTTGTGTACAAAGTGTATACAAACATATAGCAAGTGAGTGGAGTCACATTAATTATTACAAAAAGCTACCTCATTTCACAGTTAATGGCAAAAACTAGTCTTCTTATAAAATCCATGCCAAATTAACGTTTTTAAAATAAAAAAAATAAATTCACATTTAGAGTCTACCCACTCAGTAACTTAACTGATTTGCAGTGGGGACTTTAATTTAAAGTGACTAAACCAACCCTGTAGGCTTCGAACACCATCGACGAGTGAGCGATAACCAATGAAAGATCGATATATTTCAAATACGAAACAAATGAATCAGTGATTGGACAGTGCGAATACCTGCGGACAAATGCCAGAATCAACAAGGCTGATTCAGAACAACTTTGAATTTATTGAGTGCTTCGTTGCTAGGACAGCTCCAAAGTCACCGTTTATTTATTCCTAAGCCAAGAAGTAATGGAATTGCATCCACACTAGAAGTTAAAAAACTTAAGCCTGAAGCGGGATTTGAGCTCAGGACCTTCTGCATTGGAAGCAGGGATGCTAACCACTGGACCAGCGAGGTTCATTAATATGGTGAGAATGCTACACTATTTTGAAAAAATGACAATCATTATGTGGTTAAAAAAATATTAGTATTTTTATGTTATATTTGTTCAGCAGGGACAATAGAGACAAATTTTATTCATCTACACTGTACAGCTTTGTACTACCTGACATTCAATGGGCAGTTTCTCACAGACAGTTTCTCCCAGCATCATTGCCACAATGATGCTGGGAGAAACTGTCACAGAAACTATATTTTCCATTAAAAGTAATATGCTGGAAAATATCCATATATATTATATATATATATATATCGATATCATAAGGTATTTTTGACGATATGGATAATGGATTTTGATATTTTTGGGCATCCCTAACAATAATGATTATTATTTTATTGAATGTATAAAATAAGAGGATGGAAAGAGAAATATTGCCGAGGAGAATGCTAGAACTGGAGATTCCAGGTAGAAAAACGAGAGGAAGACCACGACAAAGTGAGGAAGGATGTGGAAATGTGAGGAGGGGACTGGAATGTAGTTGAGGGGGAAGAGTGGTGGCAGGATAGAAGAAGATGGAGAGGCTTATCTTCAATGCCGACCCAACGCAGAGTTGGACGTGGCAACAGATGATGATGATGATGATTGAATGTATCACAATCATACAATCTCGATCAAAACTGGGGTTAATGTTATACGGACGTAATGTCGAGTATTCCCATGTGTAGCTACCTTATTTAACTCCACTAATCACATGTTACTAGTTTAAACAGTCATCAATCTCGGTCAAAGCCGGTGTCTACATGTTATACGCACAATACGGATGCAATGTCCAATATTTCCATGGGGTACCTTGTTCAACTTGAGTTGTTATTGTCTTGTTAGTTTTTGTTCATAGTATACCGGTACACTATATTGTATAATGATATGATCTTATTTGCGTCGTCTTCATGTGTGTCTTCTTTGCGTCGTGGTACTGCTATTATTATTATTATTATTTATTTTACAAATTTATTTCTCATAAAAATAATACGATAGCAATGAATTTTTGCCAAACGTGAACCACACTTCTAAGGTGAAAACTCGTACTTCTTAAAAGAATAATGTTAACAAATTTAAATAAACATCATGAAACATGTTTTATACTAGCGCCTTGCATAGTATGTGGGATGTTCGTAAAAATGTGGTCTTCTGCAGTTCTGGCATCCAGTGGTCACCAGAAATCTCTCGAAATCTGTTCCTATTATCCCACAAGCACGCATTGCCATTAGTGCTGCACACATTCCACATCCACTGGATTCCAATTAGGCGATTGCAATATTTGATATGTTTCTTCTCTTTTATAGTAACTTTGCTATCTGATGGAATATCTGGTTTCTATGAAGTACCTTTAGATCAGTCATTGAATTGAATTCAAGAACTTTATTCTTCTAATTTTTTTTTTTCTTACAAAGTTTGTTATATCATGTTAATAAAATTGAAAACACTTCGGGCTATTACGCCACGTCCCTTACCGTAGGCCATATGCCGACGTTTCAAGACCAATATCGGTCTTGTCCTCAGGGCAGATCGAGAGCTACTGGCTGTCGTCTGCGTCATTGGCGGGTGTGTCTCGAAAATCTCGAAGGTTCGAGGGGTCGCTTCGTAATCTCGCTCTTGACATAGCGCGCGTAATACGAACGTGACACCCGGGGTTATCGAACCTATCATCTGTGCCTGAATAGTTACCCTTGTCACGATATTTAGGGAGAAGGCTTATGGTTATTAGCCGTTGTCACAAATAGATTAGAATTATTAGCAGGTTGATGACGTGATGGCTGCTGTGGTTGTTGTTGTTGTTGTTGTTGTTGTTGTTGTTGTTGTTGTTGTTGCTGCTGTTGCTGTTGATGTTGCTGAGTTTGTTGTTGGTGATGGTTATTTATTATTAATGGTGCCCACGTATCACTTAGATTGTATAAGCACTTATGGTCATCAGCATTCATGTTGTTGGGATTTTTAGCAACCTCCAGTGCCTCGCGTACAAAGCGCGGCCAAAACTTGGGTTCTTGTTTTAATAGCTTTACGTTGCAAAAATCTATAGCATGGGCGTCGTTACCTATGTTGTCAACAATGTGTTTGGCTATCGCAGAGTGGTGGACTTCGCCCCTCTTAAGATTACCCTTGTGATCTCGGATACGATCGACCACGGTGCGGCCTGACTGACCAATATAAACACGATTACATGAACAAGATATTTCATAAACACCAGGATGATCGAGTGGAGGTATTTTGTCCTTGACGGAACCTAACAATGATTGTATCTTGTATGTAGGCATAAGTACAGTCTTGACTGCGTACTTCGAGAGTGCGCGCGCTATACGGTCAGTCACGTGCTTGATGTAAGGCAAAAATGCAATAGGGCCTTTATTATTATCATCTGCGCTCCGGCCATTGTTTTCTGCCCTCCGGTCACTATAAGTCATATATTTGTTAAAAGCTCTGTTGACATTCGCGCGTTTATACCCATTGTTACAGAGAGCATTAGTGAGAGTCACCCTTTCCTTATCAAAACTAGCCGCGTCCGATAACTTGACAGCCCTGCTGACCAACGAGTTAACCACAGATGACTTATGGCTAGGAGGGTGATTGCTGTCCGCTTGCAATGCTCTCTAATGCTCTCTGTAACAATGGGTACAAACGCGCGAATGTCAACAGAGCTTTTAACAAATATATGACTTATAGTGACCGGAGGGCAGAAAACAATGGCCGGAGCGCAGATGATAATAATAAAGGCCCTATTGCATTTTTGCCTTACATCAAGCACGTGACTGACCGTATAGCGCGCGCACTCTCGAAGTACGCAGTCAAGACTGTACTTATGCCTACATACAAGATACAATCATTGTTAGGTTCCGTCAAGGACAAAATACCTCCACTCGATCATCCTGGTGTTTATGAAATATCTTGTTCATGTAATCGTGTTTATATTGGTCAGTCAGGCCGCACCGTGGTCGATCGTATCCGAGATCACAAGGGTAATCTTAAGAGGGGCGAAGTCCACCACTCTGCGATAGCCAAACACATTGTTGACAACATAGGTAACGACGCCCATGCTATAGATTTTTGCAACGTAAAGCTATTAAAACAAGAACCCAAGTTTTGGCCGCGCTTTGTACGCGAGGCACTGGAGGTTGCTAAAAATCCCAACAACATGAATGCTGATGACCATAAGTGCTTATACAATCTAAGTGATACGTGGGCACCATTAATAATAAATAACCATCACCAACAACAAACTCAGCAACATCAACAGCAACAGCAGCAACAACAACAACAACAACAACAACAACAACAACAACAACAACAACCACAGCAGCCATCACGTCATCAACCTGCTAATAATTCTAATCTATTTGTGACAACGGCTAATAACCATAAGCCTTCTCCCTAAATATCGTGACAAGGGTAACTATTCAGGCACAGATGATAGGTTCGATAACCCCGGGTGTCACGTTCGTATTACGCGCGCTATGTCAAGAGCGAGATTACGAAGCGACCCCTCGAACCTTCGAGATTTTCGAGACACACCCGCCAATGACGCAGACGACAGCCAGTAGCTCTCGATCTGCCCTGAGGACAAGACCGATATTGGTCTTGAAACGTCGGCATATGGCCTACGGTAAGGGACGTGGCGTAATAGCCCGAAGTGTTTTCAATTTTATTAACATTACATCTAGCCACGAAAGTTTAAATTCAATTTGTTATATCATGTAGGAATAATATTAAAATAATAAATTGTAATAAATGCTTTATGATACAAACAAAAATTTAAAAAATTGTCACAGTATCGTTGCTAAGCACTTGTACTGGTTTGTGTAAAGCTGCCGCCTTGCCTCGGGCGCATACCATAAAGCCAACCGCACGCCCAGGCTGGTCATTTTTATTGTAATTCCATTGATTGTAGTGAGGCAAAAAACTATAGGGGTAAAGTGAAGACGGCGGCAGAGAAATATTTTGGGTTCTGTTGACAACGGTCCCTGCCGTTCTCTGCTGTCATTAGGTCTGTTCGTTCTGTAGTAGCAGTCGCACTGCAGGAGGCGAGTTGTTGCAAAGACATAATATGACGTCATAGGAGTTGGTAGCTCATGGGAGTAGTTCATAAAAACGAACGGTATTGTAGCAGATTTTTTTGCGCGGCAAATAGGTTCTCAATTACCTTGACATAGCCCCATCAATCTCGAGCTACTGAATAGAATATTTCATAGAATAATATCCCTGCAGGCCAAGTATCACACTATTAAACTCGAAAGGCAAGAGTAATTGTTATTTACAGTAGGACCTAGGCCTAGACCTAGGCCAACTCATTGGTGAGAGGTTTGGAACAATCCACTAGGCCTAGAGTGTAGGAAACACTATTTATATAAATTCAAAATGTATACTAAGCATAAAACTCATTTGCACTAGGCCTATCAAATATGTAATGGCCATCCACTATTTCTGGGCCATTCTCTCCACAAGCAATCTTGCACAGTTCTATATCCATAATTACGCGCCTTTTTGCAACCTGCTTCAACTTGACTGAAAGCGCTCCACCTCTCGAGTAGGAGCACTTTCAGTAGAGTTGTAGCAGCTACTATTTCGTAATCGAACACTTTTGTCGCACATTAGTATGTTTTCAATTTTCCCGCCGTAGCCGACTGAATTTATACATTTAGCAAGCTGTGAAATGTTTTAGCTGCAAACCGCCCAAGGACAAGACGTGGAGAAGAAGAAGAACTACAGATAGAACTTTGGGCTAGGGCAGGGCCTAGCAACTAAGTAAATATTTATTTCGTTTCAAGGCTTTACGCTACGTCATTTGATTAAATATGCGTTAAAACAAGCCTAACATACAGTTACGTTTTACTTTGACCACTTGGTTCTACAACCGCCACTAGACCCTAGTATCTTTGAGGTAGGCCCTATCATTTGTAGCTTTTATCCAGCCGTCACCCAGATAAGTCCGACATACAGGTAAGTTTTATTTCCTTTTTTTTAGTAGTAGTAGTAGTAGTAGTAGTAGTAGGCCTAGAAGTAGCTAGTATTCTTTAGTATAGCATATCTTGCTATTTTTCATTAGTACATAGGCCCTACATACATACAAGTCATTTAATCAATGATCCATGGAGTATGGAATAGCCTAGGCCTAGGCTAGGCCTAGGCCCTAGTAATAGCTAGGGCCTAGCCTATATTTCAAACCCAATGGCCTAGGCCTAATCGGTAATGATGGGACATAGCGTCTAACCAGTTTAAACTCACTTTTCTCCGATACAATTGGAAGAAAGTGTAGGCCTATGCCTAATATAGCCTAGTAATTGTGGGTCTACTGTTAAGGTCGGTGCACAATAGCCCGGTAACGATAACTGTAACGATAACGATAACGGGAAAGAAGTTCGATTTCATGTTAAATTACGATACGATGCACAATAAGAGCTTCCCGTTACCGGGCCCGGTAACGGTAACGGGAAGTTCGCCAAGTTTTAACTTAACGTTACCGTTCCCGTCCGTACGTTACCGGGACCAATCAGAATCAAGCGTCCACGGCCTGTTAAAAGTATTAGCAAATAGCCGAGCGTCTGCTTAACGGGCAATTGTGCATCGAATGCCTTCCCGTTACCGTTTTATCGTTATCGTTATAGTTACAGTTATCGTTACCGGGCAATTGTGCACCGACCTTTACACTTTTTGTAGGCCTACTCCGGGGTTTTCCAACAGAAACACTGGAAATGAGGTATGACGGATTTGAAGTGCAGGCCTAGGCCTAATTCATTTTTGGTGTTATTGATTAATTGATTATAGCCCTAGGCCTAGGCCTACATAACACCAACAATTAATTAAACCTTCGAATTATGAATCAGATCCATTATAAGTGACAATATTCCCCCATGGTGATCAGTGGCTTCAACTCTAGGATAAACTACGGCATTGAATTTTGGGGAAATGCGTCAAAGGTTGGAAAGATATTTTTAATACAAAAGAGAGCAATAAGAGCTATTTCCCATGTCAAAACAAGTGCTCATTGTAAACCGGTGTTTAGAAAATTACAGATCCTTACCTTATCGGCACTAAATGTTGCAGATATGTTCTCTGGCGGCGAAATCGTGAAGTAGTAGTTAGAGGGCAACAGAGCCGCTGGATGTCATTTGTCAGGGTTTCCAAAGAAACATAAGCGATATTGTTGTGTTTCGTATCCAAGATGCCTTTGATATTATGGGGATTTTGGATCAGGGCTGAACCGGCTGATGTTTGTAAACACACACCAAGTATCCAAAGTTCATGCTCTGATCGTAATGTTAATTAACCACATGCAATTAAAAGGCCACCGATTAACACTGCCCCTCTTTCATTGAGGTTCCTTTGAGCTCTATTTGCTTTCAAATATATGTACATTTCAGAATAAAGTTAAAAACTTACTTTGTGCAGTAACATGTTTAGGCGGAACCATGATCTCCTGTCAGTTTGTTACCCTCTAACTGTCAGCCATGTCACGCAGCAGTGGTGCTATCTCTTGACACATTTAGTGTCGAATAAGCCTACTTATGTTTCCGTCTTATATATTCAAAATAATTTGGAACAAATCAAGAAGAATAAGGAAATACATTATAATACACGAATAAAAGATCAGATACACAATACAAAATTTAACTTGAAACTTTCCCAATTATATTCTCATTACTTGCAAGTACCCTATCATTATATAATTATTTACCAAACACAGTTAAAGAGTACACTTCAGCCAGTAATTTCAAATCAAAACTTAAACAATTCCTCATAAAAAAGCATTTTGCAGCATAGAAGCATATTTAAATGATCCTATGAATCTAGAGTTAAGTCTTTCCTACCTTACTTAAAACCAAATATTACTTAAAATAACTAAATAAGTGTTCCTGATGGTGTTGATGAAAAAATGATGATAAATAATTAGGTCTATTATAATTATCATTGTCATTATTGTTCATTATTTTTAACAGCTTGTTCCAGCACTGGAAGCAACTATGCTCTGTAATTTAAGAAAACAAATTAATTGTTTTTAAAATCAATTGTTACGTAAGAAAACCAATATCAATGCATAGTTAAGGCTTTTTATTTTGTAATTATTTTTATCATTTATTTCATCATTTATTATATCATATAGGGGAGAGCGGGGTAATAAGAGATTGTTGGGGTAATAAGAGATATGCTTAATTTATCTAGCAAAATATCTTCAAGTCAGAAGTCTCATAATTTGACCTAAAATTGACCCCCCTAATGCCTCTGTATGTGTTGAGTTTCAAAGTTCTCCTATTGATATCAATCGGAGAAAAAAAAAATTGAATTTTCCGTCTCTTATTACCTACATTTAGCATAGGCTTAGGAATACAAAGTTGATGGGGTAATAAGAGACACATACCAATGTTCTCTTATTGTGCTGAAAATTTCAGCACATTATCTGTATTAGTTTTAGAGATACACAACATGGACATTGAATACTAGAAAGTTGTGCCTTACAATTGCCAATCATAATGTAGGCTAAACATATTAAAGATGTACCAGTTTTTTAAATTTAACATTTATTTTGTTGGTATTTAAGAATGAAAGTACTATTAGTGAAAAAAAAGACAATTGGTGCTTAGTAGGCCAATGCCTATTTCTTTTTCATTTGCTTATGAAGCTCTCTGATTTTGACGTGATAGTTTCTTTTGACAGTAAACGGTCCAAAACCATTTATCTTGATTGGGCCGTAAAAGATATATTTGTCCTCCACAACTTGTATATCATCATGCTTGGGCCACTGGAAGACCCCCAGCTTTTCTTTTAAAAATTTCACTTTACTGTACCCAATGTCATGGAAGTCAATTAAGCGGCCAATGTACCATCGCAAGTCGTAATGTACCGCATAATACTTTTCGAGCTGAATATTGATGTCATCACTTCGCATTTCTTCTTCGCCAGATTCGTCCTTGTCAGTTCCCAGGGAATTATCAGAACTATCTGAATGCAGTTCATTACATCATCTTCGCTGTCTGATGACAATACTTGGGCTTGTTTTGCCTTGGACTTAATGTCTGGGCCTTCTTTAGTTTTTTGTTTAAGTTTGCTAGGCCCAGCCTTGGCAGTTTTTTGTTGTTGCTGTGGCTTCTTTTCTTCAAGAAGGGCCAATCTCTTTCTAACGTCTTTCGAAGTAAGGATCTCGCCTACATTTTGTGACATCTTTATCCTTTTCTTGGTAGGATCCGTATCCGCTACATGTTTACGCCGGACATTTTCTGTAAGCTTTACACGTATAAATCTTTCGAACGGTGAAATGGTTTGCCTATTATAGGCCTACATGCACTAGTGCCAACTATTGGTGCCAACCCCTAACATTTGAATCTGAAAAGCACCAAATAACTTCACAAGACACTGCCTTCTACATTACTAAAAACATGAACTGTGGAATCTCTTATTACCCCAGTGCCTACAAAAGTGGGGGTTTTAAGAGACGGCTCTGTAACATTGCAAATAAGCAACCCTCCCCCCTTTTTTTTTTATACCATCAGAAAGATCACACTTTTATCTATTAAAAGACATGTTAAAACAATTCTACAAAAGCAGACAGTTATCGTGGGAGTAGATACGGCAATACAAGTACCGAACTTAAAACATAATCTCAACATTAGAACTTTAAAAGAACCCCAATGCACCCAATTAAAATAATTTAAGTAATAACCTGTTATTTTTTTATTTAAAGCCAAAACCACAAAGATTATATAATGAGATTAAATTTTTTTTTTAACCCTTACAGTTTTCATGATATGAATTTAGTCTCTTATTACCCCAGTCTCTTATTACCCCGCTCTCCCCTATCATAATCATGGAGAAATGGTGGGAAGACGGGAAGAATTTGTATATGGTTTTCCTCGACTTGGAAAAAGCATATGACCACCTGCCAAGGCAGAAAGTGTGGACATGCCTGTAACGGAAAGGGGTCAGAAAAACTCTAGTAGAAAGAATAAAGAGTTTGTACCAGAGTTGCAAAAGTTGCGTCCAAACAGGCCATGGTATAAGTGAATGGTTCACAATCGGCATAGGACTGCGACAAGGGAGCGTACTGTCACCAATACTATTCGATGTAGTAATGGACGAGATGCTGCGAAGGGTTGACCCTAGAAGGGAAGAGGAAGAGAGACTAGAGACCAGGACAATGATATATATGCAGATGACATCATGGAATTGGGAGACAGTGCGGAAGAAGTGCAACGCAAGGTGGATAAATGGAATGAGGTGACAGAAGAATTTGGTATGAAGGTTAGCAGTGTGAAAAGTGAGTCATTAGTGATGCAAAGAAGGAAAAAGCCCACAAGACTTGACAAGAAAATCACATTGAGGGGAGTGGAACTGCTGGAAAAGGAAGAATGCCAATATCTAGGAAGTATGGTGACAAATGAAGCAAAGATAGGGAATGAGGTAAAGTGAAGAGTGGGACTGGCAGAAAAATTCTACCAAAAGGTCAGGAAGCTGGTTTGGAATGAGCATTTCCCTAAAAGATGTAAAATGCTGCTGTATAAGCAATATTACCTACCAATATTAACATATGGTGCTGTGACATGGCCAATGGGGTGAAGAGAAGAAAGTGCACTACAGGCAGCTGAGATGAAATTCATCCGCAGTGTGGCAGGTGTCAGTAAGTTAGACAAGATACGAAGTAGTGTGATAAGGAAGAAAGTGGGAGTTGAGAGCCTCAAGTTCAAGATGGGTAGGGACCGACTGCGAATTGCGATGGTATGGACACATGAGAAGAATGGGGAAACATAGAATCCAAAGACAAGCCTTTGAGTTAGTGAATAAGCAAAGAAGAGTGGGAAGACCTAGAGATAGATGGCAGGACCAGGTACAAGCAGATGTGGAAGAGAGAGGATAGGAGTGGCGAGTGGTAGAGGATAGAGAAAGATGGTGGGAGGACAGAAAAAGGTGGAGAGAGTTGGTGGAACGGCAAGAGGAATTCATTCATGAAGATAATTAAGTTAAAGAAAATGATGTTTCGAGCTTGGCATACCGATACTGATTCCTGGGATGCCCAAGATCAATGGTGGAAACACCCCTTTACCCAACTAAATTATGTTAGAATAAAGAGTAGCGATATATATATATATATATATATATATATTTATTTTTAAATGTGTATTTAATATTTTATAATTTCATTATTCGGCACTAAATGTTGCAGATATGATCTCTGGCGGCGAAATCGTGAAGTTATAGCTAGAGGGCAACAGAGCCGCTGGATGTCATTTGTCAGTGTCATTTGTCAGTGTTTATATGAGAATGGCAACGATTCCAAAGAAACATAAGCGATATTGTTGCGTCAGTGAATATCCAGCTGAGCTGGATATTCGCTGGTTGCGTTTTGTATCCAAGATGCCTTTGATACTATGGGGATTTTGGATCAGGCGACACACCAAGTATCCGAAGGTCCGAAGTTCATGTTCTGATCATAATGTTAATTAACCACATGCAATTAAAAGGCCACCGATTAACACAGCCTCTCTTTCATTGAGGTTCCTTTGGGCTCTATTTGCTTTCAAATATATGTATATTTCAGAATAAAGTTAAAAACTTACTTTGCGCAATAGGCTACAGTAACATGTTTAGGCGGATCCATGATCTCCTCTCAGTTTGTTACCCTCTAACTGTCAGCCATGTTGCGCAGCAGTGGTGCTATCTCTTGACACATTTAGTGTCGAATATAGAAGATTCAGATTCAGATTTCATGTAATTTTATTCTCTAACAGATTGATACATTGTTGGTACATTGAATTGTTTATCACATGTTGGAGAAGCCCGCAAAGTCATAAAGACTTGAGTGCGGGCCATTTGCTAAATACTGTAGAATAATAACAGATGGCGACAGTAAGCACAGGAAGGTGAAAAAGGTGTACCGGTATTAATATATATAAGGCTATTAATTTTCTATTTCTGATTTGACTATACAGTAGGCCTACTACTTTTCCTGTACACCCGAAAGGGTATTTTAATGTAACATACACTATGTAACTTAATTGTTATGTTTACTTATATTATACTAATATATGGAAATACAACTGTACAACAACAACAACTCAATGAACTTATTAAACCATGCCAGTTGTCGCGCCGGTAACTAATTGGTTTCGGCTCGAAAGGTGCATTATCATCGCTTTAACAGCAAGTCAAAGATATTTCTGTCAAAACACGCTCAGAAACGAACCTGCGCCATCTTGCTCGTGATTAAAAGGTTCTGACGTCATATGTCAGTAAACAATAATTTTATATCATACAAATAGTACTGAAATCCCACCCTTTAGTAGATTATTGCTCTCATAAGACTCTAACTGAACCAACGTTTATTTCTAGTTAGTAAATGAACACTGCTCAACATTAATTAACAACAATATGTTAAATAATTGCATTATTTTAAACACATTTTGGTAAATACTGTATCAAAATGTATTTTCTGAAGAAAACAGTGGTATAAAAGGCATTGTTGTAAAGTCACTGCATCCTAGATATTGTTAAATGTCCAACTTAATATCATTCATATTATTAAGAATACTTCAAGGAGGCAGTTGTTTACATGAGATATGACGTCAAGAGCCGTTTTTCAATTACGGAATGGGAAGTTCCAAATTTCATTCTTAAAATGCTAATAGAATTAGAAATATGTGCTTCTCAGATATAAAAATTATACCGCCCGTATTTTTAGATAATGATATTCCATTTTTAGGTGTTTTGAGGAATATTTATTTTTGATGAGACTTCCCTATTGAATCGATGAACATACAACAAGCTGTCAAAAAATAATTTCGTCTGATTTTGGAAAACAAAACAAAAAACAAACAAATACACATAAAATACTTTCACTTAGTCGTTGTCTATCATTAAAAGTTTTAAATGATGAGCAGTTACTATTGCTACACTTGTTTTTATTTCTATGGTTGCAATTTTATTATTTTGACAGCTGATGGTTTGTCCATCAGTTCAATTAATTTGTTCCATTGTTGTCTTTCGGTGTTGCTAGTGCCCTATAGTTCAAAACTAATGGTACGTTTACAGCTACGCGTTGCGAGCGAAGCGAGGGCGCGAGCTCCAATCAGTGGCCGAGTTTCAAGCAAAGAAGTTAATAGTTTCACGCAAACTCGGCCACTGATTGGAGCTCGCGCCTTCGCTTCGCTCGCAACGCGTAGCTGTAAATCGACTATAACACTGCATGGACATTTCCAAAACAAGAGACTAACAACCTCAACAATAAACAGTTGCTAGGCAACCATCTGCTCCATCCACCGCCACCTCAGCCTCCCTGTCTCCTTGCCAAGGTCAATCATATTTGAGGGGACGTGATCACTGTGAATGGATTAGATGCTTGTGGATATGACACCAGACAACCTCTTTCTTATATGTATAATTTCCTTCTGTTTCAGATTACATAAAGTCTGTAGGTGGCCTACCTATATCTAGACTTCAATGGGGTCCTTCATATATTCGTTTGGGAAGAGGATACTAGAAGGTGCAATTGTTTTTTTTCTTATACTTTATCTGCCAGGGCTACCACCATACATGGAGTATACTCCTTACAGGTACTACTACTGTAACAATATATTGTATGTGTTTCAATTAGTGCTACTTTTAATTCCAGTATACCGGTAGGCCTTCCGGTACTCCAATATTTTACTCAATTAATTAAACTGAAATTTTTACTTGTCTAGTTAGAATTAAAGTTCCATAGGCCCTAGACTTATGCTAAGGGGAACGAGAATAACATGACATAATACAATTTGAGTGACCCAAAACTCGGAGTACATCTGCTCTGTCGGCAGTCAGATGCGGTGCAAGTAAGGTCTTGCAATTGACACCAGATTTTTTAAGTTTTGTATGAATGCTTGGGAGTGGGGAGATGATTTTGGTTCATATCCTGCATTTGTTCATAAACATTTGTTTAAAATCTCTAGTTTTTTTAGTAGAGTTAAGCAAAACTACGGTACAATAGTTGACAGTTAAGTTATGCATATCCTAAGACTATAATGCCATTTGTTTTGCATTCATTTATCCTTAACTGGTTAAGCCCAATTCACACAAAGTTATAAGAATGTCATAAGGTATAGGTATAGTCACAAGCCGTGTTGGGCTATAGGGATTACATACAAGGGTTCACACAAATGTGTCATTGCAATAGCAAGCAATTGGTATAAGACTGGTATAAGAGAGTTCAGATGTTTCAACTTTCTTATGACGGACCAATCATGCGTTGAAACGTCACTTATAACACGCCAATGGGATGCTAGCAACTTGAATCAATGTAACAGATGCTTTCATTGTAAATTATTAGTCAAAACAAAAACTCACCGTATACATCCGGTTCACATCAAATAGACCTTGCATCCGGTGACTACGTGCAAAATATCTTCTCCCATCAGCGTCATTAATGATTTACCAACACAACAATAATGAATAATAATAATTATTGTTTTTCTTATTATTTTTAACTATTGTTTTTAATTATTGTCAATAGATGTGATGCCGGTTTAAAACGTAAATAACAGCTGCGGGAAGTCAGCTGATTGACAGCCAGCTGTAGTTACTTAAACTGCCGCCAGAGCACGTCATAGAAGTCTACACAAAAATGTAATATCTTTTCAGGAAAGTCTTTGGCGTTCTAAGCTTATACCTTATACCACTTTCTTATACCCTATTCTTATTGCTATTGCAATACCTTATAACTTTGTGTGAATCGGACTTTATTGAAAGGTAATATTTTTGGCTGTACACTGTTCTCTCAACTTACAATCTCATGCATTTCGAAATTTATGACATGAACTTAATGTAATGCTAAATATTCACACATTCATTTCATAACTTCATCAACCTACATTGAGCTGTTGATTGTTGAGGAGCTTGTTTTACTTATGGAAAATAACATGCAATAAAATAGGGGTGGGTTGTTTAAATGTGGAAGGGACTTTTAAAGTTTAAACTTTTATTTTTTTATACCGCAGGTTAACCTTGATAAAGTAGCAGTACATGGAAGTTTGTTTATTTTCAAATTATTTATTAATACAAATACAGTTACAAACAGTAAATGAATTTCATATATACAGTATACGTACGTATGTATTTTATATTAACCTTTCGGGTGTAGGCCTACAGGAATGTTCTCAGCCAATGAAATAATAGGCTAAATATATAATTACAAAAGAAAATATGCATATGACATTTATTGCCTTGTTCATTTTGGGGGGAGAAGGATGAAGAAAACGTTTAAACGTGACTTTTGAAAGCGGTTAAACGTTTAGGCTATTAAACGTGTTTGCCCAACCCTTCAATAAAACAATCCCTTAGCACCTCTAGGGATCTTCCAACTAGGGGACATCTCTGCATGCAGTGTTCTTTTATTCTATTGTTGACCTAGCAGATGAGCATAGTCTTGTACAGTCTTTAAGGTTGTATGTTTCTCTGTAGTCTTAGTTGTTTAATGTTTAACTTCTTCTTAACTGACTAACTAATTGGGCATCTTACTTAGCCTACCTAGTTCTCACTCGACAGTTCTATCATAATGTGGGAAAATTCAAAATATGTACTTTTATCAGCAAAATGTTACCAACAGCGTGGCTTCGCCAATGCCTATGGCGGGACCACTCACTCCAAATGCTCGACTGAACAATGCAGAACACCTATTTGAGGGAGAAGTTCAGGGTCCAGAATGTTTTGCTGCCTTCAATGGAGAGTTGTATACTGGATTGCATGGAGGACAGATTGTCAAAATTTCCAAGGGCAAAATAGTTCCTGTTGTCAAGCTAGGCCAACCATGTGGTATGCACAAACTTCAGACATTTACAATATTTAACGGAAAATGTGGCTAGCTTTATAATAGTTTATGGTACCAAGCTAGCAGCGCATAAAGCAGTGAGCATAAAGCTCTCTTATTAATATTAAGCAAAAAAGAGACGTGGAAAATATGTTCTTGCATAGTAGTAAATTAGGACATGGTTAATATGGTTTGCAACTTGTAAACAATTTGGGTTATGAACTAACTGGTCAATTAATCAAACTGATTGTTTTTAACCATGGTATTGTAAATTAAATAATATATTTTACTGGTTAGTGGTAATACATTACATCCTTAAAGTTTTAACAAAAGTACGTACCGGTAGCTGGTCAGCTAGCACAGATCCTGCGTTGGACTGTCAAACTCTTGATTGATTTGAATGAGTAGGCTATTAAATATTTGGTTTGGGACTAAGAACTTAAGTTGTGAGTTGTGACTACAGTTAAAATAGACTTACAATGGACATTGACTTATTGAAGAATGTTTTATTAAATTCATAAATTGAATACTTAGTACTGTAATATGTGCACATCTTTATTTTCCATAATGCATGCAAGTCTATTGTCTTCATTATTTCCATTTTAAGTTGCCTCCCCCTTTGACTTGGATCATCCAACAATTTCTGAAAAATTGGAAATTTGCCTGAGATATGTCACATCGGTTCATAGAGAACAATTTTCCATGGCTCCACATGCTGCTAAACGACATGATAATCTTGCTCTAAATAATTTATTATATTTTTAGATGGTTATTGGGAAGAACACATTTGTGGTCGACCACTGGGCATGAAATTTGACAAAGATGGGATGCTGTATGTAGCGGATGCCTACTACGGCATTTATAAAATAAATATAAAGACAAGTAAGTACTGGTACTAGAATCTTTAGCTTAAAAAAAGTACTCGATTTATGTCAGAATTTTGCAATCTTTGTTAATCTCCGAGTTAATAATTAGATTGGGATTGGTTACTTACAAAATGTACTGTGTCTTCAACATCTACCAGCCTGTGCCATGTTAGTTTGGAGTAAATATACCATCAATTGGTAGCCTAATTTCATGTTTAAAAGTTAAATAGTTAATACTTATAGTAAAAGTTATTAGTTAAATAGTAATTGTTCATTAGGCCAGGTAATTATATAATTTTTTTAAATGTCAATAATATGTTTTATGTGTGCAGATGCAATATCAAAGTTGGTTTCTACAAGTGTGGCAATAAATGGCAAAGAGCCTCATATCCCAAATAGTCTGGATGTAGCAAGCGATGGGACAGTGTATTGGACCGACTCAAGCACAAATATGAAACTGTGTGACGGCGTGTTTACCCTACTTGGAGATGGAAGTGGGCGGTTGTTGAAATATGATCCCGAAACTAATACTAGTCAAGTGTTACTGGACAATTTGCATTTTTCAAACGGAGTTGTATTATCGCCTAAAGAGGACTATGTTCTGGTTGCTGAGACCCATAGAAGCCGTATTCATAGGTAAGTGTAATTTTTGGAGATTGTGTTCTATTTAGCCTCCGATAGGCCTACATTAAGCAAGCAACACAAGGTATCTAGAACTAGAATTAGAAGTTGCTGATCATTAAATCGGCATACATAGTAGGCATAACCTATAAAAGCATATGTCTTATTCTTAAATGCCCACATTTGGCTATTATGCCATCATGCTCAATCTGGTCAACCAGTAGGGACATGCTTCTATTTTTCTTTCAAAGCATAAATATGTATACTCGTCGACATAAGTAAATCAAGGGTCGAACAGAACAATTTCTTTACTCTTACCACCTCTCTTCCTGCACTTGTCCTTTTATTTGTTTAGCCGAATCTAATTTATGAATCAACACGCAGCTTGTTGATGGGAGATCAGTAACCGCTCACATCGGATAAAAAATGAGTGCATAATAGTTGCTAAGAGTAAATACATTTTCTGTCCCACCCTTGATTTAAGTGTCAAATACCGCACATGTACACTAGCTGACAATGCTATAAATCAATAGCGGTGAAGATCATCTTACTAACATCTCGTAGGGTTAGTTAATGAATTCCTGCTTGTTTAAACCTAACTAAATAAATACAATATAAAAAATAAATAAATAAAACACACTTGCCTAGGCCTTGCAGTTCTTTAAACTATAAAGAATGTGCTCTACACTTGAAATAAGGCTGCGCTCAAGTTAGAGCACGTTTATCGAAGCCAAGAATATAATATGGCTAGCTTATTTTCCCCTTCACTCAGGACTAAGTACTGTACTTTAAAGTAAATTTCAGTAGGCAATCATCATCATCATTATCCATCGCCGTTTCCTGCTTCTGGTAGGATCAGCTTGGGTTTCACAACCAAATTTGTCCACCTCTTCCTATCTTCCCACAATCGTACTTCCTCTACTTGCTCCCAGGTCTCTCCTCTCGTCTGTAGGCAATACGATAACAAAATGATCACACAACGAGAAACTTGCGAACTAACAAAGGAAGTATTTGTAGGCCCAATGAAAATATCTTTACTATGTACCTGCGATTTCTACGTGAAGGTCTCATAGTGATAAAAGTGAAACTTTATTATGTCACATTGTTTAGTAGTGTGTTATCGACATCGTGTAACTGAACAAAAAAATCTGAGCTTTTTGATAACTAAATTTTCCGTTAACCAAGCTGGCATCTGACCCAATTAACTCTGATTATTTGTGCTCTACTGTAATGCAATTTAATTTTAAAATGTAATTTAGATTGTTCTTTTAATTTATGTATTCTTTGTTTTGTACAGATATTACCTAAAAGGTCCCAAAAAGGGAACCTACGACATCTTTGTAGATGGTCTTCCAGGGCTACCAGATAACCTGAAATCAGATAACCATGGTGGTTATTATGTGCCATTAGTGCTAGTTCGTGATGCAAAACATCTTGTAGCTTCACAAGTTATTGGGCCATATCCATTCTTGAGGAAATTTTTAGCAAGACTACTTGCATTGATAGAGCTACCTTTCAAGCAAATAGAACTTCTCTACCCAAACTATTACACAAAGCGAGCAGTACACTGGGTAAGTGTGAATAAATAACAATACCTATCAAACTTGAAGCAACTGTAGACTCATATAATGGTTCTTAACTGTCTAGTGTCCATGCTTTTCTATTGATGGCAATTTCTATGAATAATTTTCAATGTCAATTTTAAATATTTGTAGTGTCAATCAACATTATGGATCAACTTGTGTTGCATAGGCACAAAATGGGCCAACTCATTATCATCACCTGTATGCTTTCTTGTATTGTTATTCAAGATTGGTTAGGTTGGTACTTAGTAGGGTTGGCTTTGATTATCAATTAGTCGATTACTACTCTATTAACGATATTTAAATTGTAATGATTAACACATTAGTATTCGATCAATCGATTGCCAGACCTGCATACTTTTATGTCAAGAGATTCCAAAACGATTGAATTAAAAGTAAAACCCATATTATAATAATACTAATAATAATAATACATAATAATAATAATAATAATAATAATAATAATAGGTCTAATAATAATAATAATAATAATAATAATAATAATAATAATAATAATAATAATAATAATAATAATAATAATAATAATAATAATTCACATTTTAAACTTTCGCGACCTGGTAATAAGGAAATAAAATTAAAACTAAAACGGGATGTCGCGTTAATAAGTTCAAATTTCATCGTGACATAGGTTGCATAATGTGTTTTCTTCTCTTCTTGTAGATTGGTCACTTCGAGTCTCTTTCTTTTCTTCATCCAAAGCAGACTTCTATCCTTCACTTTGGTGCAGATGGAAAAGTTATTGACAGTCTTCATTCTTTAGATGGATCACTAACAGGAATCAGTGAACTTCATGTATTTAATGGGGCCTATTATTTCGGTTCACCATACAATCATTACATTGGTCGAGTTAAGCTGGAAGAACCTGAACGAGTGAAAGTCCACATGAAAAAAGAACAGTAAATTATGTTTGTCTGGACCAGTTCCACTATCTTAAGTAAGTTTTATTACAGTAGTAATAGTACATACTAGAGATGACATCAGAGTTGTAAATTTTGGAATCGACTTTAAGGAATCGTGTAGGGATCTATTCCTCAAAAACGGAAAAAGTTAGATAAGAACAGTTTTGCTTTTGATGCAGGTCTATGGCAAATACGTATAGTATTTGCAGTAACACAGAAAATGCAATTTCATCCAGTATATTCATACTTTGAGCTTTTGGCTATTTTTTTTTTCAGTTTTCCAAGAAACATAATATGTGATGATACGTTATTTTTAGTGCAAATCACAAATCGGCCAATTTTTAGTGTTTTTTTCCAGCATAGAAAATTAACATCTATGACATTTTACACTTCCTACTTTTACTTCTGAAAGAGGGCTTTCCTTTAGTACATGTACTAAAGAAAAAGCCCTCTTTCAGCATTCACAATTATAATATTTCAAATCCAAAACACCATCAAAATTGCCAGTTGAATTGTAGTTTTCTATACCAACACCACACTGACCACACATTGCCAACAGTTGGCAAACAAGTTTCAATTGTCAATTTTTCGGTATTTTTTGCACATTTGAGTAGGATGTTGGACAGTGGAGTGGACACATTTGGGTAGGCAGGAATCAATTCTTCTAAAACGCGTTAGAGTACAATAGGTTTCTCTTGTGATAAGAAGCATTGAGTACTTGACTACGTTCATTTTATTATATTTCTAATACAATACTACATACTTACATACATACATACATACATACATACATACATACATACATACATACATACATACATACATACATATTACATACATACATACATACATACATACATACATACATACATAGTACATACATAGGAAATACATACATACATACATAGGAAATATAGATCAGGCCTAAAGGCTAGTACATATGTGAGAGGGAAAGAAGGATAGGAGCCAACAGCTTACCTACATACATACATATACCTTCCTACATACATACATACATACATACATATATATACTTACTAAGCATTCCTTGCAGTTTTTAAGGTTGTTTGGACTGAAATGTTGGCTCTAGTTAACTGAAAAATGCAATGAAAAATAATTTTGTTTGTATTTGCTGCTAAATACAATAGGAAAGTCTCACATATTTTTTATTTGCTTCCTGATTACCTCAAGTTAAAATAAAGAGGAGCCAATTGGTTTTGGCTCGAAAGGTGAATTAATATAGATTTAGCAGCAAGTTGAAGATAGAGCTGTCAAAGCACGCTCAAAAACGAACCTGTAACCTCCTCATGATCAGAAGATTCTGACGTCACAACTCTGTAATGCATACAATCATTTTACAATATACAAAACATTGACTTACAATAGTAACTTTGTTACTGGACCTGAATCAGCTAACAAATCAACGTACTAATGAAATAACCCCGGAAAGAGCCAGTGGGCAGCCATTTTCGTTCTTAAGTTTCAGATTTTGACATTGTTCACATTGTTGTTGTGACTGTTGATGTGTAATTGTTAAGCAATAGGGGCTAAAAGCCCGACAATATCAAAAACCGGAAATGACAATCGCAGACGCGTATTCCAACCATGTTGTACATCCAGGCAGTTGTAACTCTATGTACAAAATATAGTACTGAAATCTAGGGTTGAGACTTGATATCAATTATTTGATTTGACGTCGATGTCGAAGTAAAATTTTACTTTCGATTCGACATCGATTTGTTCTGTTAGATCATGTAATCGTTTGATATCAAAACGCCTGTGTGACGTTGAAAATATGGAAGAACTTTATTTTGAAGTAGTCTGTGCTTAGTATGAACAACATGCTGCGTTTTGATAGCTAGCAAAGGCAGTGACTTGGAAATTTCGTTGCCATTTCTGCACGTTCAGTTAATGAATACATAACGAATGTTACTAGGCCTACTAAATAAAAACAAGTAAAAACAATAATGTATTTAATATTTATAAACTTGATGGTACTGTACAAATAAATATGTATGTCAAAATAATTTGGATTTGATGTATGAAATTTGGATTTGACATCGATTACGAAGTTCCAATTATTCCCAACCCTACTGCAATCCCACCCTTTTGTAAATTATTTCTCTAAAAACTTCTGTTGAATAGGTAGGTATACGTTTATTTCTAGTTAGGAAATAAACACTGTTCAATATTAATTCAATTACAAGTATGTATTAGGTCAATATTAAATACTTCCATTATTCTAAAAGTATTTTGGTAAATTGTTTCAAAATAAATTTTCTTAATACAATTTTGGTAATAAGTGCTTTATTGAATTGCTTATAGTACTAATTGATTGAGTGTAGATAAGTACATTTTTAATAATTGTTTAATGTTTAGGCAGTATGGCTAAGGTTAGTCAATACTATAACTAATTATTAATTAATAATTACTAGTGATAACTAACATTAAATTGTATGGTAGTGAATAAATTAATGAAGTAGGAGAAGAGGTTTTAGAGTGGAAAAAACAGATTACAAAATGAACAACCAATTCTCCATGATGATTCTGGTAATGACTGTAGCTAATTTAAACATACCGTAAGCGCAATTTGTCTTGCATCTGGACGTAATTTTTATTGCAGACGTCATCAATAAGTGGCACTGCATAAGTATCACCTGTAGGAATTATTTTTTTAACTTATGATTAATGAATATCGAGCGTGGTGCGTGGAACCGACGATAGAGTGCGTTACTAATAACACAACATATGACGCTACCATTGAGTTTAAGGTATTTTAAACACAATGACGCTACCTATGTGCATTATGTCTGCATTTTTCGACTACAGCCTTCTGGATGGGTTAATTGGTGAACGCTCAAGGTGACTTGATCTCAACCAGAGTCGATAAAGAAGTTTTCCCTCCAAGCAGGAGAACTTCTCCTTGGGGTCGTCTTCTATTCGAGTAAATATAGTAATAATAATAATAATAGTGAACTTTATTTATTTTATAATCCAGTGTGGGAGCCAGTTTTTTTTTACTAGCTGTCAAGTAGTTTTCAAGCGAGCAAAGCGAGCCTCTTCATTGGATTTTTATGGCACTCATTCTGTTTGTTTGTTTTTTTTTGTTTAATGTCTGTCGATAGCGGTTGAACGGAAAGTCCGATCAAGTTGAAATTTGGACCATCCACAAGCCTTGATGTGGATTGAAGGTATATAGAGAAAAATATTTTTCTGAAACAAAATGGCAGCAAAATGTGAGATAGCCATATTTCTATAAAGATTTTTCCGAACACGAATATGTTCATTTATGGCGATCTGATGAGTATTGACAAAGTTACACAAAAGTTACTCGAAATTTTTTTCTGAAACGCTGCAAAATGTGAGGTGGCTATGTATAGTAAATTTTTGGCCGGTCACGAATATACTAATTTAAACGCAATCTGATATGTATTTGAGGCAATAAGTGTTAGCAACAGTGGCGGACCGTGTAGAAAACACTATTCGAAGTCGAAATGACAATAAAAATTCTTAGGGCCGGTTTCACCAAGATGAACTTTGGCCAAGTTCAGTTGAACGACACTAGCACCAACTTTTAACTGCAAAATCCACTGCATGAAGAGTGAAATGTTGTGTCGATATTGTGTTGTTTTATACGTCGATTTACAGATAGTTTCAGTAATGATGTGAAACAAGATACACATTTAAATCCTATTTGCATGCAAGTGTATCCTGTTAATGGCAAATATGAAGGATATTGAAGGAAGATTTTCTCAGATTGGTAATAAATGTCAAAGATATTTACAGTCAATTGTTTAGCCATAGCCTACTGGATAACTTGTACTCTGCTTGTGCATGGTACGTACAGAAGGCAGTGACAGAACTGCTTTTGAACGGTGGGCATCGAAGGTTCTATCCAACAATGCATTTGCAGTTTTTGTTTAATCATTTTGACATAAGAATACATCTGTACTATGAGTAAACAAACATGTATACCAATCTTTACATGGATTATTTTAAACTTCATGGTATTACAAAAGGCAATAAGTGGCGTTGTGAGAAATTATTTTCATCTCTCTGTAAACAATAAACATGCAGTGACAATACTTAAGTATCCAAAACAACAAAAATGCGAGATATGTGAGAAATTAAATAGGTACAAGTTATTATATTTGTCAAATTGGTAACATTCAGGTTCAAGCTGAACTCGACAAAAATCAATGCTGGTGAGGGCCGGTTTCACCAAGATCAACTTTGGCCAAGTTCAGTTGAACGACACCAACACCAACTTTTAACTGCAAAATCCCCTGCATGAAGAGTGAAATGTTTTATTGATAATGTGTTGCTTTATACGTCGATTTACAGATAGTTTCAGTAATTATGTGAAACAAGATACACATTTAAATCCCATTTGCATGCAATTGTATCCTGTTAATAGCAAATATGAAGGATATTGAAGGAAGATATTCTCAGATTGGTAATAAATGTAAAGATATTTACAGTCAATTGTTTAGCCATTGCCTACTGGATAAGTTGTACTCTGCTTGTGCATAATACGTACAGAAGGCAGTGACAGAACTGCTTTGGAGATTATCATCACAAATCTGAACGGTGGGCATCGAGGGTTCTCCAACAATGCATTTGCAGTTTTTGTTTAATAATTTTTTCATAAAAATACATCTGTACAATGTGTAAACAAACATGTATACCAATCTTTACAAGGATTATTTTAAACTTCTTGGTATTACAAAAAGCAATAAGTGGCATTGTGAGAAATTATTTCCATCTCTTTGTAAACAATAAACATGCAGGGACAATACTTAAGTATCCAAAACAACAAAAATGCGAGATATGTAAGAAATTAAATAGGTACAAGTTATTACTTTTGTCAAATTGGTAACATTCAGGTTCAAGCTGAACTCGACAAAAGTCAATGCTGGTGAAACCGGCCCTTAATAGCTCTGAAAATTAGAAACATGTTGAAAAATGTGCTAACAAATGAAAAATGTATAAACAAAAACAATATAGTATTTTTTTTAATTGGTTCAAAGAAAATTTCTTTTTCAGTGGTCACAAAATTCATAAGACCAACAGAAATGAGAATAAAATTTAATTGAAATTCCCGCTTCCCTGTTTGAGCTCTACTCCGTGCCACTCGGTAAGGTAGTACTTTTCTTTACCGACCTTGACCATGACCTACTGACATTGCACTGACAGCTAGCACAACAGGCAGGCTAGGCGTAGGCCTAGGCCTAGCAGTTGAAAGCTTGCCAGCTGATTTCTTTAGAATCTTGCTGGCAATGAAAGTAGGAAGACGTCTCAGTGCAGTGTCGCCGAATGGCTGAAAGAGCAGACGAAATAAGCCTACTACACAAAATGTTTGCCCGGGTATCTTTTTATCCTTCGTTATTTTACAATGTGATGATGGAACGCGTTACGAGTCGCATGTGGTACAACCGCATTGACGATACAGTTATTCTAGGAGCATTGCCCTTCAAACATCTGACAGCTAAGGTAGGCCCATCCATACATTATTAATTTTTCTAGGTCCTAAGCCGAATGATGAGTGGTTAAAACTGTAGAGATAAATGTGACCATGGCTTCGCGAATCGGCGATACGGCACAAATAGCCTAGGGCCTAGCCCTAGGCCTATAAAAACCCATGGCTAGGGATTAAAGGTAGCCTAGGCCTAGGCCCTAGCGTAGCTGTCCTAATTTGGAAAGGAAAGTGTGCCAAATGTTACGCGTGTTAATTGTAGCATACATTACTTGCATCTAAGCACAGCACTTTCCACACCTAATTTATTTCTCTATAACTAGGCTAGGTCTAGGCTTCCTGTACATTCCTCCTGTACACCTAATTTATTTCTCTATAACTAGCCTAGGCCTAGGCCTCCTGTACATTCGAAGCCAGATTTTTGTTAGACCTATCCCTAGGCCTACTTATTTTTGCACAGTTTATCTGACGAGTATACATGTGAGCTCTTGATGTGTCAGAAAAACATGTTCTGGCTAATGATTGTCAAGAAATCAGTTCTCAATTGAATTTCAATACTATTTTTTTCTTATTTCCTTTTACAGTCCTAGCCTACTATCTATTCTATACTAAAAGAGTATTAATATAGTTTGAGAAACAACCTTTAAGAACAACATTCTTGTGTGTAGGTGTGGGAACTAAAAGGAAAGTCTTCAAAAAAGAAATCCGATTCACGTCATATGACTCGACAGAATGAGGCCTATTTGTCAAAATCGAACAAGTTCACATCAAATGATATTAAATCCATAGATTTAAAAACAAAAAGGCCTAAGTAAAATATTCTCACAATACGAAATTGCACTCATGCACATCATTGGGTTTGAAATATATGCATGTAGTCCAACAATCTCAAATGATAGCATTATAATCAACAAGATAAGATGTTGTATGATAATCTGTTAATTATTTTGCCTTGCTGTTGAGTCAAGTTTTGCTTCACATTTTCTAAGTGTCTATCTGCTTTCTTCAGGAGGTCCCTTTCTGCTTTCAGGAAGACACAAGTTGCTAGTTGCTATGGTATGCATTTTGCATAGCCTAGTGGGCATAAAGGATAATTTACCACTTCTAAATGTTATGAAGGTGGAGCACTGGAGATAGTCATGGCCATTATCGCATTATCCATCCAAAAGGTTGCCATATACATTTATTCATCCTTGCACATTTTACTTTTGTTACCATTCTCCTTCGTCAGAGGCTCCCATCGCTTGCCTATTGCAATTTAGTAGTAGCCTATGTAGGGCCTACGTATAGTCCTCCCAACGAAACTATTCTCATGCTTTCATCACAGGCCATGTCCAGAATGGCAACTTAACTTGTCATACCTCCGTGTGCTTGATGGAAGATTGCGTCGGATTGTTCTCAGTTCGTGAGTTGGCCAACTTGTCCGACGTTGATAAATGGTAATTCTCTCATTTGTGTAAATTGCTATTAATAATATTACACGACGAATATTTTTATAAATTAAATACAAATATAAGTTTGTAGTAACAAAACCAATAAATCCTGTTTGAAGAGAAGTGATAATTGAAAATAGATCACGGGAACCCAGCCATTCACAGCTATCGATACCAAGAAATGGCGGAAACGCCGATGTTTAAACAACTTGTTTCATAAAACTAAAGTAGGACGGACTATACCTTTACAGTTTAGACCTATCTCTAGAACACAGTGGAATATTATAATAAATACTTGCTGCGAGTAGTTACTTTATGGATCTACGCAGTAAAGTGTGAATTTTGATACATTTTGACAGGCTTTCAATAAAACAAAATACTGCCAATGTTGCTCACAGCTTGCTGGATTTTGATAGTTCCTGTGAACTTCTTCGAATTCTCGAACTCTCATTGGCTACACAACAAGGTCTACTTGATCTCCACCCAGCGGAGGCTCGTCGAACTCCCGAGTTCGACCGGCCTCCGCCAGGAAAGTTATGTGATTGCATTGATTGCAGTGCATGAGCTGCTAATTTCGTCGTGCGTCATCTTAGTATTCGGCAATAATGCGCGCATGAACACAGGCAGTAAATCGTCCGCGGAAGTTTATTTCGAGGCCTCAGGGGTTATGAGGAAAGCATGAGAATAGTTTCGTTGGGAGGACTAGAGTAATTTACAAAGTTGTACATATTATGATGACGAGTCTAGTATTGAAAACAAACATTATCTTATAAACATTCACACATCAATACACTCAATATTACAACAACTGTTTTAACTTTTAATACATAATGACACCCCCTTAAAATTAAAATATATTAAATTAATTTAAACCTCAAGTGTTGCAGGGTTGATAATAATAATGAATAACTCAGTTACAATAGGGAATGTGCATGAATTTTTTACAGCTCTGAAGGTACGTGGAATATATTGTTATTCATCTAAAGACATCAAACCTAATTTAAAAGTTTTAAAATTAATTCATTATTCATTATACTTCTATACATGTTTAAAGATTTTTTTTATCTGTTTCCCGCACTTTTATTTTTAAATGGTATGTGACGTCACGATCCATGAAAATCACTGCTTATATGAATTACTTTGCATATAACCTCCTTGGAATTTGCCACCGCCTCCTAGACGAAACAATCAAATTTTCAAGGTTATCAAGCTAACCTTGTCAAAAATTTTACTCAAGCCGTTGTCAAGTCTGCTTCATATGAATAACAACACCCAATATTAACTGATATTCTATGAAAATAGGTTTGGTATTATTGTTTTTATAGTAATTGGGCTTCAAAATTTATTACTAGGCGTAGCCTACTAGACATTAATTCGATTTTATATGATTATGGATATGATAATTTCCAAATAAGCGTTATTTTATTTATCATTTTATGATTGGTTGATTGCCGATACATGGCAGGTGACGTATGCCCCGTTTTTCCCGCCATAAATAAGTGTGAAACTTTCAGCTCGTTTTTATAAATGAAACTTTATTCTATGTCATCGAAATAAAATATTTTTGTATTCAGGAAGTCAATCCTAATCTAGTAAAATGCTAAAAAAAATTATGGATATTCCCCATTGAGTGGGTGTTGTCCACCCTTCTCAAGGGCATGAAACTGTCAATGGCACATCTTTCCAGACTTCCTTCCTACTATCCACCAACGACTTCCACTCATTCTGTCCTCCCACTACTTCACTCTTTAAATGTGTTTTCCCACCATTTGTTTTGCTGTCCAACATCTCCCAATCAAGCTTCTCCACTTCTCTCTTAATATTCCTACCTTTCGTCTCCTCCCTTCTGTCACTTAATTCTCATCAAGTGGTCCTCTCAATTCTCTCTTCATGTGACAAAACCTTCATAGATACACCCAATTTTAAACTGCAATCTCTCGAGCTTTTCTTCTATCTTCTCTGTTTTTGTAACTTCTTTGACACTTCTAAAAAACTATTTCTTAGTCAGTTCTGACGGTATGCCATGTTTTTCCCGCCATAATTATTTGTGGAATTTGCACTTTACTTTTATGAGTACAAAAATGGGAAAATGAAATATTTTTGAGTTCATAACATCGTCAATAATCTAGTAACAACGAAACAAAAATCAGGACTATTCCTTGTTAAGATGTTCGGATTGTTCGTTGAAAAAGTAAATATTTGGTAATTAGGTGTGTGGTTGTCCAGAAAGCAAAGACCAAATATACTAACATATACCCTGTCGGGCAAAGACCTTGCACTCCATTAATTAATGGTGTGGTACTTGTGGTACTTGTGGTACTTTGTGATCAACAATATTTTCTGCAAATAAAGGTCAATTTTTGTTTACAGCTTCTTCACGAGGAAAATGTAAAAGCAGTCGTTTCAATGAATGAAGACTATGAACTTTGGCTTTTCTCGAACAACAAAAAAGTCAGTAAATAATTTAAGCACTTGTATTTGGTTATTAGAATGAAAACTTGCTAGTATTGTGATAACCAGTATTGTGTTTAGATAACTGTAAATTATAATAATTTTTTAGGATTGGAAAAAGCATGGAGTAGATTTCTTGCAACTCAGCACAACTGACATTTTTGAAGCGCCGTGCCAAGAGAAACTCTCGAAAGGTGTCCTCTTCATTCAGAAATACGAAAACAGTGGAGGCAGTGTTTATGTCCATTGTAAGGCCGGTCGTACTAGAAGTGCAACTCTAGTAGGATGCTACTTAATGATGGTAAGCAATTCTTTAAACCTATAATATACTATACTATAGGCCTATTATGTACGTGCTGGTAGATGTAGACCTATATTAGCTGTAATCAAAGAAATTCTAGTTTGAGAGGATATTGTAAATACTAAATATACCTTAAATATAACTTCCAATTTTTAAATCTTCACGAAACTTATCTGGATCCTGATTTTATAAAATACAATAGTGAAAGGTTAGCAGGGTTCAACTCCCAGGCAGCAAAAACTAATGGTCCTAAAATATCTACAGTAGTGGCATCATGGCTTAGCTCAAACATTGAAAAATGTGTCACTATTGCAGTTTGCAGTTAGCATATATACGATTTATAAATATATATATAGGCCTATATGTTATTCTGTAGGTTTTCGCGAACTGAAGAAGATGTAGTACTAGGTTCTCGGATTGCTGTCCACGTAACTTGCTCTCTAGACACTGGTTGCTGGCCCAGAAATGGGCCATTGTCATTTTCTCGACGTTTCGGCAAAATCGCATTTGCCATCTTCTTCAAAAAAATTATCGCCATAATTTTTTTTTTTATATATATCTGCTCCCTGTGTCCAACAATGAAGTCGGGTAGGGGATAGGAAATTAATCCCATCATATTCTGGCCCTTGGGTACATCGAAGCCGGCTGGCCATGCCTGACGCTTCCCTCATGTTAACTTCCTCCGGCTCCTCCTCTTCACTTTCTTCTTCCTCTGCTCTTTCTACAAATTCAGTCCATACTTTTCTATCTTCCCACCATCGTTCCTGATTGACCTCTTCCCAAGTTGCACGATAATATCGGCGCAAAAAGATATCGTCTCGATATTGCATTTTCAATTTTTATCACGATATTATAAAATAAGCACTAATAGGCCTACTACTTTTTAACATTGCTACGTATGTGGGGGGGGAGGTTAGTGTTGAATAGTTTTCCTGCGGCTACATTGGAGGGCACTCGGCGGCTGGTCGGTGGTCGCTCAGCTAACGTTGAGCAGGCGCCAAATTGAAATATGAAATCAAGTCGCCGCGATTATCGGGATATCGCACAAAATTTAATATCGTGCGATTATCGCGATATGGCTAGCTATATCGAGATAATATTGATATACGATATTATCGATATTTATCAATACAGTATGCGATTATCGTTGACATTCCTAATTATGATTATAAGAGTGTTTAAAGGGATAGTCAGGTGAAAAACTAAAAAAACGGCTATTTGTATATGTCCACCCTCAAATATGGAAAACATGACTAAAAGATACCATACTTTAAGAGCAGGCGGTTAAAAAATCAACGAAAACGCGATTTTTTGGCTTGTTGCTACCAAGTTACCGAGCAACTTTTCTCATGGTAATTCCCGTTTAAAAAATGTTGCCTCAAGATAGTAAAACGACCGCTAAAATAGGGCACTTATCAAAAATCGATCGGGAGGTTTAATATGCATCATTTCTCTACCGATAACATGCTTCTTAGTACTAACGTGTATGTCTACAAAATGCCCTGCAGGCTGCAATTAATTTTTGTGTGACTTGATGTGTAGAAAAGTTGCAATCTGTTTTGAGCGGCACTGTCCGCAGTCATCCAGTGTTGTGGCTGGTCTCATATAACACAATGAGTGCTCTGTCTATCGGGAAGGCGCTAGCGAGCTCAGAACCGATACAGCTGTAATACGCTTTAGAAGAGAAATGCAGCAGATCTGGCGAAGGGAATCTAGTAGAATAGCTAAATGTTCACTATTTTTTTTCTTGCATTGAAGCAACCTATATCAACTTTATTTTACACATAACTGAATTTCATGCACTTATGACTCATTGGTGATTTTTAAGTTTTTCACCTGACTATCCCTGTAAAGCAAGTCCAACTTTATGGATAATGTATGGAGATATAGCACTTATTGCAATAAAAGTTTGCCCCGACTGGGGACGGAACATGGATCCTCCGGCTCTATGTACCGGTGCTCTACACACACAGGTGTAGTACATTCTGCTGGAGGGGAAGGGAATTAATACTAGACCCTACCTTACTACTGTAACCCCAAAAATATGGCACTACAGTACTACTGAAAGTAACTCGCTGAGAATAGTACCTAGTTGATACTGATATGGCATAGATTTTATTTTACTGTAATGTTCATCTTGGTAACAAAATAACCATTTTCCAGAAAAACGGATGGAGTCCTTCAGAAACTGTAACGTTCTTAGCGAGTAAGAGACCTCATATCTGGCTACGCTCCAAACAATTGGATGCTATCAACATCTTCCATCATAACAACATAAAGAGATGACCTTTGATAACCAATGAGGAGCTATGTTTAAGTTTTGTAAATTATGTCCACAATTTAAATAAAATAACGCTTAAAAAATAAAATCTACTGTTTAACATGTTAACTGATAGACCTTTGTAACTCACCCTATCACTAAATCCTTTACACTTAATTTTACATGAGAAACTACTTGCAAGTCAGCAAGACAACAATGAAACAAATGAATTGTACTGATGTACAAGCTACAGGTTATGTATCAACAAAATAACATTGCTGATATGGGGAGGCGTACAACAAACGACTACACTGCAGCGCTGCCAGCGTTCCGGCCACTGACCAAACCCCATCGAGGAGGCAGTGCACTAGTTATTATTGTAAAATTATCCACAGATTCCAAAGAAGTCAAATAGTTTTGCAATGACTTAAGAATTCTTATTGTTGAAAATTGTGTGTATCCAATATTTAGTGACCGTTGGCCGGATCGCTCTCAATGCTCTCTGTGCACTTGTTACGCCTCCCCATAATTATTTTTTTTATATCTGCTCCCTGTGTCCAACAATGAAGTCGGGTAGGGGATAGGAACTTAATCCCATCATATTCTGGCCCCTAGGTACATCGAAGCCGGCTGGCCATGCCTGACGCTTCCCTCATGTTACCTTCCTCCGGCTCCTCCTCTTCACTTTCTTCTTCCTCTGCTCTTTCTACAAATTATGTCCATACTTTTCTATCTTCCCACCATCGTTCCTGATTGACCTCTTCCCAAGTTGCATTTCTTCTTTCCACGTCCATAATTATGAGAGAAAAAGTTGTAACCATGGAGAATTCCACCAGTTCAAGTTTTTGGCGTCACCTGCAAAAACCTTAGGCCTAGGCTAGGTAGCACATTCTTTTATAGTACTGCAGCATAAAATAATAATAGGTATATACTATAGGGCTGCCCAACGATAAAAAAAATCATATCGATATCGCGGGGAGAAATATCGATATCGCGTCGCGATATCGAAGTTTTCAAGTGACGTATCGATATCGGCGATATCGCCACATCGAAACTTTTCTCGTCTGTTTTTAGGATTTACAGGCCAGCTAGAGGTCATTCTTTAAACAATATTCCGTAAAGAAATATTTTAGCTTTGAAATGTCTTACTATGTGTGTCAATTTGTTTGTTGTACTATTCAAATTGTAAAATATCCACACAAAACAGCGATGGTGTGGTTGGCGTGACGTGATACGTAATCGGTTTTTTGTATCAATTAGCTTATAAGGAACAAGTTCGATATCGCGATATGTACGATTTAATTAATTCTATATCGATATCGAATTATTTATCTATTATCGATATTGTATCGAATTATCGATATCGTTGGGCAGCCCTAATATACTATATAGTTGATGGCCATATATAAGATCTTCTAGGTGTGACGTAACTAATTAGTTATTCAAGGTTCATTGTAGAACTAGAATGTTAACAAAGTATGTATCTATTTTACATTAAAGACGAGAATTGAAGAACAGAAGAAGTGAGATCACTTATTATGCCATTCTTTTCAAAGATGTAGTTCTGACAAAAAAGAATTGTTACTTAAAGACCGAGCAGTTTTGGTTTTGATAGCCATATAGGCCCTAGTTAAAGGACATACGCTTAGTAATCTTTTTTTTTTTTCGTTTACATCGGCCAAGTATTTGCTAAGATATCACAAAAATGACAAAATTTAAACACAATGCATTGCGGGTTGCCTACTTTCTGTGATGTCACTGGTTGGGGAGAACCCAAGAACCACGACAGGCAGCCGCTTTTTTTGGGACAGTACGTGTTCAGCCACGTACAATACACGGCACTTGTAAATGTCTACTAAAATGGCTGATGTATACACATTACTGGTTCGAACCGACGTAGAAAGAACTCCGAAGAATGAACAAAATAAATACCAATGCGAAATAGTTAGATTCGAGTTTTGAATCGAATTATTTCCTAAACTATTCGAGAAATTTGAATATTCGACCATCCCTACGTAAATCACAACAAACAGAAGGTATCTCTGAAAATACTACCCATGGTGTGAGATTGCTTGTTATTTGCTACGACCACCACTGAGGAATCTTTTCGCTGTCGTGTGAAACAGACATGACTATAGTCAAGTGCGGCAGCTGATACTAGATGAGAATGAAGGAGGACGGCTCCCATCACGGCCATCACACAAGACAAGCCAGAGAACTCGCCCACGTCTACTGCCGGCTAAGATCCACCAGCAACGGAGTGATGCAAGCCGGTAGGAGATTGTATAACAAACTGCCGACCGACATCAGGGACTGCCAAGATCGTGCGGTGTTCAGAAGAACTTTAAAAAAGTACCTGCTGGACCACTCATTCTACGAGATCGAGACATACCTGAACAAGAACTGACACGCACTATACTTTACTTTATTTTAGTGACCAATACTTTATTTCTATTTGTAAACTAGGCTTGCTTATATAACTATATACTTAACTTAACTTAACTATGTACATACCTTTACTTACCTATAACTTACTCACCAGAAGTACGTACAGGCCGTACGTACTTCTAAATTGACATGGTCAATACGATTTACGAATCATGTATGTTTTGTAAAGAGTCAAACGACCGAAAATAAATAAATAAATGTTCAAGACTAGATCACGTCTTCTTCCTCCTAACTTTCTTAATACTGTGACTTGCGACGCTTTAAGATTGTTTGTTTTTATGCACTGTGCAAATTGAATGAAGGGATATAGCTGTCTCGCAAGGTGTGTTTTCTCCTACCATTTGGCATTACAGTCACATTTTGAATTTATTAATTTGTTAGTTCATTATCTTTATCTGGAGAGTGATTACACACATAAGCCTATGGGCTTGAGATGAGCCACTACTCAGGTATAGTTTCAGGGATATATATTTGTCCAGTTAGGCACGTGCTGTCGTGAATACCGCCATTCAGTTTTGGTATTTTTACAGTGATGGTTATAATATTCAAATGTTGTGTATATTGGTGTAACAACTAGGAATGACATCGATTCCGTTCATGTTATTACTTAGTTATTATACCTCATAATTTGAAAGTAGCATAAGCTATAAGCAAGTTAATTAGTTATCTGTGCTATAAGTGTGCAAACTAAATAATTAAAATTTATGTAGGCCAATTATAAATTGCAAGACATAAATTACAACTTGCCATTGCCGAAATCCATTCTGGGTCGCTCCCAGCAACTATGTCACTAAATGATGTCACTACTGATCAGCTGATACGGGGTTCACAAGCCCTTGTGCTGGCATAGCAAATAGAAACAAATCATGTTGGTTGCGTAAGACGTTACATAGCCCAATTGGTCAATGACTTCCCGCGAAGCGGGTGTTGCACCATGATCCATGAGAACCCGGCATGAACTTGCTACTCTATGTTGATAACACCAATGCTAGCCTGCATCTTTTCCGCACACTGGCTTTGTCGAATTCCGTTTAATAGTACCAATTACTCGACTTAACTTTTCAACACACATCCTTAGAAGCCACACTGCCACAGAGATGTGAATAATCTGAGGGAGTGGGGATGATATCTTCATTTATTCTGATTAGCCTACCTATCTATTGATAAGAATGGATTGTTCTAGGCCCGAAGAGGCCGAGTAGATTATGCAGGGGAGGGGGAGGGATAGGTGATTATATTGAGGGAGGAAAAGTATAAGCAATGACCTTGCAAGTAAATTTTGCACCCAAATCGTATCTATATTTCACCAAAAAATATACCATAGGATAGATCAGAGGATGCTATGGGCCGGATGTGGTCCGCGGCTGCCTGTTGGGAAGGTCTTAAACAGTGTTAAAAAGATAGTTGACTTTTGAAAAGACAATAAATGTAAAAATTTAGCAGTGACATTGTTGATAGCTCAAACAACTTACTTCAATGGAAAACCTTATTACAAAACAATTCCATACTTAGATTGTGCTTGAAGTCCATGGGATACATGCAATGGAGTAGTAGGGTAGATCTTAATGGGTAAATTCCAGATCATTGTTTCAATATCGAGTCGACTTGGACCTTGCCACACGCTGCCATTCAAGTTGTTTGTGGGCTCTTGGTGTGCCAGTGGTGTTTGGCTGGTCACAAACTCAAAATGAAGCTTCCATTTCAAAGACACTGTAACATAAAGAGCCAAAGTTATACTTAAGTTTTTAACTCAAGCTAGACATGATTGATCAGACAAACTAATTAATGCATTATTTATACAGAATTTATATTTTATTTTAATAAATGATTTAAAAAAAATCAAAACCCAATTTTTAGTGAGAGTCTAGGAGACATTGTACATGATAAATAAAGAAAAGAAAAATATGCATGAAAAAATATGAACTAATGAAAATAAAAAATTAAACTACTGTAATCAGTAAATCAGTGTTCTGTCCATCAACAGTAAATGAAAATCTGATTTGTCGACGTTATGGTTTCATATTCAAATATTTGGTCCGGCGTATTTCAGATTTCAACCAATAATAGTTATGCCACCCACCGCCAGCCTGGCGGTGGGTGGCATAACTATTATTGGTTGTGTATTATTGTGTATTATTGGTGGGTATTATTGGTCTGAGTTCGTACTCTTAGAGCCTAAGAGTACGAACTCAGACCTGACAGTATTTCCTATCATGTTGTAACTCACTGACAAAAAAAATTTGGTATTAAATTACACAATTTTCTTCCTCTTTTATAGTGATGTAACTATTTTTTAAGCAATTAAAGCATCATCAGGTAAATACTCCCGAGTCATTTCTATGTACGATCAATAATTCAACACAAAAATTCAATGAATGCGTGTTTCATTAAAAAGACACAAAATTTAAAGGAACTTTTTAAAGAAACTCGTTACTTTTTTTGAGGATAATCTTCTAAGGGATGCAGTTATAAAAAGGAACTCGAACTTTTTAAAGTTCCTTTTTAAGAAAACTTTTAAAAATTCCTTTTAAAAAAAACTTTCCCAGGTATGCATCTGAGCTAATATCAGGACCACAAGGCAAACTCTTTATTTTACTGTAAACTCAAAACTGTCTAAGTTGTGATTTAACTGACAATAATGGTTGAACATTGAACAGTATCTATTTATTTATTTCATTGCGTACAATTGAAGTAATTTCAAGATGAGCGTGTACCACGTACATGTCATAGTTGCGTACAATTAAGTAATTTCGAGATGAGCGTGTACCATGTTCATGTGATAGGTGAAATGAAGTGAAATAAGGTTGGGACACTATGCTAAGAGGTTTGAAGAGCTAATAGCGTATTCGACTGGACCGCACTGAGTGCACACTGAAACGTCACGATTTCGTCGTGCACTCGCCTAGTGTTGTCGCCGGCTCTTTCCCAGCCGAACACGCAAGACATATCCAGTGCAAAGATGGCGACAGAAAACAGCGGCAATAACGACGTTGTTGAATTCCATCAATTTGTTTACGAACAGGATGGAAATGTAACAATCACCAACGAGGGTGTTTTGTGTCGAATGATTGGCAATGAGGGTAAGTTGATGATATTCAATTTAGATAGGCCGAGATCAGCTGTTATAGCGTTGTTTTTCAATTTCATAATTTGGCATTTAATAAACTGGGCTTGGCATAGGGCCCAACCATACCAACCGAACACTTATACCTCCATATCGGAAAAGTGAGATACAACATTGTTTATATAACTTTCTATTTTAGGCTTTTCATTTCTTGGCTTGATAACAGCTAATATATGTTCGATATCGTCATCACTACTATCAGAATTTCAAACTTTGCGCGTTCATCGCCGCACTGAAAAACTCGCACTGGCCCCTAACCCGAGTGCAGGTCAGTGCTGCACTCTGGGAGTGCAACTGCCCAGTCGAATACGAAATATTGCACTGAGTGCGCACTGGATTCACCAGTCGAATACGGACAGTGCACTCAGTGCGCACTGAGTGCGGTCCAGTGCAACCAGTCGAATACGCTATAAGTCTTTCAACATTGGGGCAGAATGCACAGTTGAGTTAACTATAGGATTTGTTAATGGTTGCTTCTTGCGATAGAGATTGTTTTTATTGAAAATAGCATGTAATAAAACAATTCTATAGCAACAAATCCTGTACTTCACTTGACAGTTGTCTGTGCATATGGCCCCAAGACCCTTCAGTAGTGAATACTACTTACCGAGTTGTGTTTCAAATGCTGGAGTAACATGTAATGGTACTGGAAGGATGAGCTGAGAATGTTTGAGTCCAATGCAAACCTCGTGGTATTTGCTGTATGACACAATAGATGGACCTTGTTTTTCCCAGCGCCTATATTGAGTTGTAATCTCTTCCTCACTTTGCAACATTACTGAAAACTATAAAACACAATGCTACAATACACATGTGATGTGACATTGTAGGTAACCTTTCTTTTCTAGTTTGATACACACTGAACATGTATGTACAGTAATTCTTGATTGATATGAAAGGAGAGCTAGGGCATTCTGTGCAAGTCTTGCTTCAACTCATGTAACAGCTCAGACTTTTGTTCACTTAACGAACGAACGAAGTCTTATGCGTACTTATAGAATGTTGAAGGATATGATTTAAGATAATTTATACCAAATATGTTTCGATTTGTTGGACTTACATGCATTCTTGCAAAGAGTTATATAAAAAAGTTGGAATAAAAGTTGTGACATTAAACTGGGATTAGGTATTAGAAACTTAGGTTGGGAAATGGCATATATTTGTTGTGGTCCCATTATTAGGGATGAGTCATGTAAACGTTTAAACGTGTAAACGCCTGCGCAAAAATATACGTGTACAAATTTCCATACACGTTTAACTGTGTCCTATGGCGCCCGACCAATTCTCCTCCCCCGCCACCCCCCAAAATCCAAACTCGCAGATTTTTCCTATGTCACTACTGTAACAGGCAGACGTTAGCTTACGGGGTTGGGGGGTTGGGGCTCAATTCGGGGACCGGGCGACGAGCTGATGAGGCATAGCTTTAGTGTGTGGAGTCAAAATGACTGTAGACAGTTGGACACAAAAAGGTGGAGGTGTAATCAACAATGAATATAATAAATCACCCGTGTTATTTCATCGATAATTTTTTTGCAATCATTTAAACCTCATTTTTTGTTATCATTTTGTGAACAGGAGGGGTGTTACGTTTAAACTTTAAACGCAAAAATTCAGAAAAATAAACGTTTACAAAATTAAACGTTTTCTCCCAGACCTACCCATTATACACCTTCTTAAGTGCAATCAAAGATTACAAACTAGGGAAGATAGTTCATCCATATGGGAATTCGTCTACGCGTGTCTGAGCGAAATTTTCTAAGTCTGACGTGTAGTTCGAATTCTGAACGCAACAATTCGCTCTTCCAAAAGTTTAAAACTGAGCGGGAACCTCGTCGTCGTCGTCGTCTGAGCCGAATTCTTCCGATGCCAGAACCGAGTTCAAATATATCCCGCCAGAGGGCAACGAAGTTCAAACGTGCTCAGCTAGCGCTCCTTGCGGTGAGAATTGGAACTAGTGGTGAGACTTAGAAATTTTCGCCAAAACTCGGGCAGATATTTTAACACGGCGATGAAACATCTTCCCTAGAGTTTGTAATCTTTGGTGCAATGTTGAGCAAGGATTCAACCCTCAATAAAAGTCAAAATTGTACTCCTACTTCATTCAAAATACCATTAATTAAACTTGTGTTATAGATACACACTCATTACCTGTACACATGGGACTGTACTTTCTGAGAAGTCGAATGCCCCAACAATATCTTCACCTAATTTGTATGCTTGTTTAAACAAACAAAACCGCACCACTTTTCCTCTGGTATTTGTGATATTGTAAAAATTAGGGCTACGTCTTGCTGTAATAGTCTGAAAACAGTGGATACAATACATATATTAACTTATGGCTAAGTTACAAAACAGCTGCCTCTGCTGCAACTCTACAACTGCTACTGAAATGCTTAGCTTTAAATCATAATTCAGCATCAGCAGATTCCCAATCACAGAAGCTTGTCCTCCTGGTTTCCTTGGCCATAGTTAGCTTCCTACCTGCATTGTAGATAGTCACCTTAGTTTTAAGTTAACATATTACAGTCCGGACGATTGTACGCAGTCCAGCACTGCGATCATGTAACTTTGGTTGATAGCGATGAAAATTGTATGCTTGAACGATCGTAGCTCTTGAATGCAATGTGAATGATGTTCAGCTCGGTAACGCTATTAAACGTTGAACAACCGTTAACCGTTGATCCCAGAGACGACGGTTAGCCAAAGTTGCAAAAATATGGGACTTAAAAATCAAAATATCATAATTCATAATCAATCATCATTCTCACAAATATCATACACGCTCTCGATCACTGGGTACCCAGCCATTTAGAGGTTTTGTTACCAAGAAATGGCGGAAACACCGGTGTTTAAACTAATTTATTTCACAAAACTAAAGTAGAGCAGCCTATAGCTTTAGAGTTTAAACCTACCTCTAAAACACAGTGGAATGTTAGAATAAATACATGCTGTGAGTAGTTTCTCTGTGGATCTACTCAGTAAAGTGTACATTTTGACAGGCTTTCAATAAAAACAAACAACTGCCAATATCGCTCACAGCTTGCTGGATTTCGATGAGTTCCTGTGAACTTCTTCGAATTCTTGGACTCTCATTGGCTAAACATTAACGATCGCTGAATATTTAACGTTATCGACCAAAGTTACATGATTGCAGTGCTGAGGTGCACGTGCCACAAACACCCACGTGTATCTCATTACTGTATTACGTACCACTACCACTGCATGCCCTAATATAACTTGCTAACAACACAACACCGCAAGACGGTTTTTGTCACCAGTCGACTCATTGCTGGAGATACATATTTTTAGCATTAATTCTCTGTAAATTTACATTTTACAACTTGTTATTAAAACCTTGAATATTAGGGGGTTCCTTGCACTTCTAAATTCTAATGGAAAATTATGTGCAGATATTTAAAATCAATTCAACTAACTATTAAAAGGGTTAGATTAGGATGCAATTCTTAACTAAATCACAATTGGAATGGCAACACCTTCGTTTTTTATAAAATTACCATTTTGCAGAGTTTTCAAAAATAAATGTTCACCGATTTAGCATATAAAATGTAAAACGTTAAAAGACGTATCTCTATCATCGCCCATCGTCAAAATAAATAACTCACTAATAATTGCGTTTGAGTTCAATAGAACTGTCTAAACTGGGTTTCATGAAGCCAACATTATACAAAAAAAGTTCATGCATATATCACAATCCATAGTCATGATTTGCATGCCACTTTTTAGCAAAAAATAGAAACAAGTATGTCGGTAATATCCCATTTATATTACTGGCGTTAAGCAAATCAGGTTGGACGAGGGCTATCTTATGTTTCAACTATAGGCCTACTACCGTACTTAAAATTTGAACCAACCGTTGTAAGTTGGTAGTTTCCAACCTTTACACTGTAAAGTACTGTAGAGCACACGCCATCTTGTTACAGTTCATATGTTAGTATGTTTGTTCTTGATGGCTCTGATTGCCGTTTGAAATGTGTAGCATACAGAAGTAAACACACAAACACAGAACACACAATTAAAAAACCTCAACATTACCTAAAAATAAAACTTATGCCCGGAACGTCCAGAAATGTTAAGAACCTCCAAAAATGCGGACAATTCAAAATACTTTGAACATTGATGAACTGACTAGACTGGGGTTTTGTAGTAGATGTAGACTTTGTTTTCTTTGACGTCACAACCCGGGTTGACAACCACTGGTTATCTGCACTAACCAACGTAGCAAAGATTACGCGAATAACTTGGGGTTCCAACGCGGGTTACAGGCTCAACCGCAGTAGCCACCTAAATCGTTTATTTATATCAGGCTGAATAGGCGTGCAAGGTAGTGTAAAAAAAATCGTCACAACATGATGCGCGACAAAAAAAACTGTTTTTTGCCAACCCTGGTATAATCTACTCCAACTCCCCTCCACCACCTTTGCCTACGAACTTCAAGACTGTTGGTCTTTGCAATGTGCACTGCAGTAGCCTACAGACATTTCCTGCTCAGGATGTGGGTCAGAAATTAACCAGTGAAAAATTAAATTGTGTGCATGCATGTGTGTGTGTGGGTGGATGGGTGTGTGTGTGTGTATGAATTTAAAGCAAAAACAATGATTAAGACAGAAAGGGAAGAATTACAAACCAAAAGAGCAAAGTAAAATAAATTCTAGGTAATCTATGTAGGCATAGGCTTAAAGAGGATAAAACTACATTGGTTAACAACCTGTAAAACTTGCATGGCCTGGTCAAGGGGAGTTTCTTTTTGCTCGGTCTCAAGAAATGGATTACTTGGAGATAAGTCTTCACTGTCACCGCAAATACTCATTTCAGGGAAGCCGCACACAACCATCACCCGAAACGGAACTCGCAGAAGTTTAATTGGGCTGTTCACTCTCTGCATGCCAACAGTTATTTTAAAAGAATATTTGACTGCTTGGCCTCGGTAAGAAGGAGGAGCTTCATTTGGAATCACTTCACTGTAGAAATCTGGTTTAAATATAAGAAAAAGAAAAACATCATACAAACATCATATTACTACAAGGTAAGTAAGGCAGGGAGCAAAACCTAAATTTACAACCATACTTTCAGTGGCTGCTTGAAGTAGGGATGAAGACAGGTACCCAGGTAGGCCTACATGTTACCCGCCCAACCCAACCGGGTATGGGTATGTGTTTCATTACCCGATTACCCGAACCCCCCCCAAAAAAAAAAAATTAATTTAAGCTATTCAATTTACTTTGTTTATGCGTAATTTACCAACATCATAACAGAACCCCAAATACCAAGTTGCTCACATGCAATAGATGGGTAGGTTCATTCACAATTATACCTATACTGCCTTGAGAAACACAGTGGATGAATGAAGTCGAACCCTATTGTTCACGCTAGAAGCGCCCATGAAAAGAAGGTTTACAGAAATCAGGAAAACATTGGCCTACGGAAGTCAGATAACACCATCATCATTCTTTTTATGGCCGCTTCTAGTTCTAGCATGCACAATAGGGTCCGACTTCATTCATCCACTGTGTTTCTCAAGGCTGGGCGGAGTATAGCTACCAGCTATGTAGTGTATATTGTCAGATGTATATCGTCGGTTAAGTGGCAATACCGCGAAAGTCGCCTTTTTGACAAAACTTAGTTGTTTATTATTTTGAAATCATGAATCCCATTGGCGCAGCTTGGATTCCCGCTAGAACTAAATTATCTAATACAAATGCTGTAAAGACAAGAAATTACACTGCGTATGAGCAAAAATCAAAGGAATGCTACATGGCAAAACCACATATCTTTTCAGTAACACTGCGTAAGTAATCAGAATTACTCAGAACATGAATCCTACCCCTAATCAAAATCACAACCTCTGTGGATGTAACAAGCATTAAACAATATTTGATTGATATTATTAGGGTCATTGTCATTCCTTGAACTTAAATTTAGTCTTGTCTTTTTATCTGAAAGCGCCTTTTTGTGTTTTGTCTTGTCTTTGTTGTTGTTGTTTTGTCTTTGTCTCAACAATTCGTAAAACGTTACTTACCCAGTATTGCCATTTCACCGATGATGTGTTTTTCTGATCCATGGAAAATGAGCCATGCATTTTTATTGTTCAGCTAATTAGACGTTAGGCGGATAATTAGACATTTTAATTTACATTTTTAATTTAATTTAATTTAATTTAATCATAATTAACTAACATTTAGTTAAAGTACATTGTTGGTGGGGCTTTCTGCCTCGTTTTATGGGATGACACTACTATTGAATGGAGCATACACTGTGTACCAGTCAGTACCTATAAGTAGAGTAAGGTAAGGTAAAGTAATTAACAGGTAAAATTATAGGTCTACTTCAATTTTAGATACACCACTACTGCTATCCCATGTTGTAAAATGGTACTGTAATTACAGAGTTATATTAAATTAAATTATCTAGTCCTCTTGCCCTGAAAGGCGATTTGACTTCAAGCAAGTCAGTTTGAGAACTGTGGATAGAACTGTGGTACACTTGTTCGCGTGCGTACTTTTAGCTCCAAGTATTTCCAGCTACCAAAACCAAACAAACAGCAGATGTGCTGCCACCTATCATGAGTCTCCTCAACTACCAGTACTTCCGAGAACTCGCGAATAGAAATCAAACAAGTGGCTAAACCAATAATTGCTACACAACCAAACGTAACCCTTAAAATTATGTATGAACCACTATTACGATAGACATTGAGCGTCATACGAGACTAGCCACAAAATGATGCATTTTATAACACTACCCCCCAAAAAGAATTTCCACATAACCTTTGAATTTGAGGCAACCACTACAAATTTTGAATTAAAAATCAACAACCTTATCAATACGAGCCAAAGAGATCAAGGCCTAAAACGGCTAACTTCATACTTTTCATACAGAAAAATAATGTATTCGTTCTACCTGAGAAGCGTTTTAGGAGCTATTCCTCCTGCTGGTAAACGAGAAGTGAACATTCAGAGATTCCCATACATTACAATAGGCAACTTAAATCCGCATCTAAAAAACACACCCTTATTGTTGCACACTTCATACTTTTTTTCCAAAAAAATAAAAACTTTATTAAATTCTATTATTTTTCAAATAAATATAATTTGAGAAGTGAACATTGCAAGATTTCTATTCACACATTATGCAACAACTATTCCACATCATAGAAACATACCCTTAATGTTGCACACTTCATACTTTTTATACAGAAAAATAATGTTCATTGTACCTGAGAAGCGTTTTTGGAGCTCGTCCTCCTTCTCGTAAACGAGGAGTGAACATTGAAAGATGTACTTACATTATTATTAACAACAAACAACCGCATTTAAAAAACGTACCCTCATTGTTGCACACTTCATACTTTTTAAACAGAATAATAATGTATATTCCATGTACCTGAGAAGCGTTTTTGGAGCTCGTCCTCCTGCTCGTAAACGAGAAATGAACATTCTAACATTGACATACCTTATTAGAAACAACTAAATTACGCATCTTAAAAACCCACCCTCAATGTTGCTTCATACTTTTTAACAAAAGAAAAAAAAACTAAATTAAATTCTATTATTTGTCAAATAAATATGACTTGAGAAGTGAACATTACAAGTTTTCTATTCACAGATATTAAAACAACTATTCCACATCATAAAAATATACCCTTAATGTTGCACACTTCATACTTTTGATACAGAAAAATAATATGTTCATTGTACCTGAGAAGCGTTTTTGGAGCTCGTCCTCCTGCTGGTAAACGAAAAGTGAACATTCAGAGATTGACATATAATATTAGAGACAACTAAAGTGCGCATCTAAATTACCCACTCTCATTGTTGCACACTTCATACTTTCTTTCTAAAAAAATAAAAACTTAATTAAATTCTATTATTTTTCAAATAAATAGGATTTGAGAAGTGAACATTGCAAGTTTTCTATTCACACATATTAAAACAACTATTCCACATCATTAAAACATACCCTTAATGTTGCACACTTCATACTTTTTATACAGAAAAATAATATGTTCATTGTACCTTAGAGGCGTTTTTGGAGCTCGTCCTCCTGCTCGTAAACGAGGAGTGAACATTGAAATATGTACATACATTATTATAAACAACTAAAATTCGCATCTAAAAAACCTACCCTCATAGTTGCACACTTCATACTTTTTAAACAGAAAAATAATGTATGTTCCTTGTACCTGAGAAGCGTTTTTGGAGCTCGTCCTCCTGCTCGTAAACGAGGAGTGAACATTGAAAGATGTAAAGATAATATTAGAGACAACTAATTTGCGCATTTAAATAACCCACCCTCAATGTTGCACACTTCATACTTTTTAAAGAACAAATAAAAACTAAATAAAATTCTATTATTTTTCAAAAAAATATGATTTGAGAAGTGAACATTGCGAGTTTTCTATTCACAAAAATTAAAACAACTATTCCACATCATAACAACATACCCTTAATGTTGCACACTTCATACTTTTTATACAGAAAAACAATATGTTCATTGTACCTTAGAGGCGTTTTTGGTGCTCGTCCCCCTGCTCGTAAACGAGGAGTGAACATTGAAAGATGTACATACATTATTATAAACAACTAAAATCCGCATCTAAAAAACCTACCCTCATGGTTGCACACTTCATACTTTTTATACAGAAAAATAATGTATATTCGTTGTACCTGAGAAGCGTTTTTGGAGCTCGTCCACCTGCTCGTAAACGAGGAGTGAACATTGAAAGATGAACATACATTATTATAAAAAACAAAAATCCGCATCTAAAAAACCTACCCACAATGTTGCACACTTCATACTTTTTATACAGAAAAATAATGTATATTCCTTGTACCTGAGAAACGTTTTTGGAGCTCGTCCTCCTGCTCGTAAACGAGGAGTGAACATTGAAAGATGTACATACATTATTATAAACAACTAAAATCCGCATTTAAAAAACCTACCCACATGGTTGCACACTTCATACTTTTTTAACAAACAAATAAAAACTAAATAAAATTCAATTATTTTTCAAATAAATATGATTTGAGAAGTGAACATTGCAAGTTTTCTATTCAAAAATATTAAAACAACTATTCCACATCTAAGAAACATACCCTTAATGTTGCACACTTCATACTTTTTATACAGAAAAATAATATGTTTATTGTACCTGAGAAGCGTTTTTGGAGCTCGTCCTCCTGCTTGTAAACGAGGAGTGAACATTGAAAGATGAACATAGATTATTATAAACAACTAAAATCCGCATTTAAAATACCTACCCACATTGTTGCACACTTCATACTTTTTATTCAGAAAAATAATGTATATTCCTTGTACCTGAGAAGCGTTTTTGGAGCTCGTCCTCCTGCTCGTAAACGAGAAGTGAACATTCTAAGAATGACATACGTTGTTAAAGAGGACTAAAGTGCGCATCTAAATAACTCACCCTCAATGTTGCACACTTCATACTTTTTTAACAAACAAATATAAACTAAATAAAATTCTATTATTTTTCAAATAAATATGATTTGAGAAGTGAACATTGCAAGTTTTCTATTCACAAATATTAAAACAACTATTCCACATCATAGAAACATACCTTTAATGTTGCACACTTCATACGTTTTATACAGAAAAATAATATGTTCATTGTACCTGAGAAACGTTTTTGGAGCTCGTCCTCCTGCTTGTAAACGAGGAGTGAACATTGAAAGATGAACATACATTATTATAAACAACGAAAATTCGCATCTAAAAAACCTACCCACATTGTTGCACACTTCATACTTTTTATACAGAAAAATAATGTATATTCCTTGTACCTGAGAAACGTTTTTGGAGCTCGTCCTCCTGCTCGTAAACGAGGAGTGAACATTGAAAGATGTACATACATTATTATAAACAACTAAAATCCGCATTTAAAAAACCTACCCACATGGTTGCACACTTCATACTTTTTTAACAAACAAATAAAAACTAAATAAAATTCTATTATTTTTCAAATAAATATGATTTGAGAAGTGAACATTGTAAGTTTTCTATTCACAAATATTAGAACAACTATTGCACATCATCAAAACATACCCCTAATGTTGCACACTTCATACTTAAAAAATAAAAAAATAAAAATATTACAGTAACGCATCACGTTATTGATTTAGCGTTTTTGGAGCTGAGCCTCCTGCTTAAAACTGACGGATCAGATTTTCTTGCTTTCGAGATATTAAGAATAAGATACCCTCAATACGAATCTACTCCTTATGTTGTAAACCGTATACTTTTTATACAAAAAAATTAATACACAAATATATTTTTTTAATTTCCACAGTATTTTAATTAGAGATGTGAATATTGCATATTTTTTGATCTCCAATATTAAAACGAACATTGCACAACATCCAAAGATACTCCTTATGTTGCTCATGTCATCCTTTTTAAACAAATTAAAGAAAAGATTCAAAGATTATATAAACAAATCAAAGATTATATAAACCACATTATTCAATGGCGTTTTTGCATTTTAACCAAGGGATGAGTATTTCTTGTTACCTAGGATCTACAATTATTAATAAGCTCTTAATGCGCTTCAAGTAATCCTGCCCTCTCTGTTGTACATCTAATACTTTTTATAGATTTGGAATTTTTGTATGTTTTTATTATTATTTTATTGAATGTAGCACAATCATACAATCTCGGTCAAAACCGGCGTTAACGTGTTATACGGTCGTAATGTCAAGTATTTTCATGTGTCTATACCTTATTTAACTTCACTTATCACATGTTACTAGTTAAAACAGTCATCAATCTCGGTCAAAGCCGGTGTTTACATGTTAACGGACAATACAGATGTAATGTCAAGTATTTCCATGAGGTACCTTGTTCAACTTCAGTCGTTACTGTCTTATTATTACTTGTTCATAGTATACACTGCATAATGATATGATTTTATTTGCGTTGTCTTCGTGTGTGTCTTCTTTGCGTCGTGTTACTGTGTGTATGGTCGTGGCCGATTTCTCGATGCCATCCTAGTAATTCTACTTTATGGACAATGGAAAACTACGAAAACCATGTCTCATTATTATTATTATTATTATTATTATTACTAGGAAAACGCTCTGTTTGACGCGTTGATAAGCGAGCGCGTCAATATCTACGAACTTTCTGGCGAAAAGTTTTCAATGCTAATACGAACAACAATTAACAACAATTCAAGAATGCGCATTGCAAAAATTGTTCTTATTTCCATGGCTATTATACTTTCCGACATTGTTGTATGCAGTGCAATGTGCGTTGCTAAGAATTTTCGTGGTCATGTTTTCAATACGGTCCGCCACCGTTACTAACACTTATTGACAGCAATAGAAATGTAATTTCTGCCTTTAATACGTATTGGATCGCGTTTACATTAGTATATTCGTGACCGGACAAAAATTTACTATAAGATAGCCACCTCACATTTTGCCGTTACTGCGTTTTAGAAAAATATTTTCGAGTAACTTTCGTGTAACTTTGCCAATATTTATCAGATCGCCATTACATTAACATATTCGTGATCGGAAAGATCTGTAGAAAAATCTGGCTATCTCTTATTTTGCCGCCATTTTGTTTCAGAAAAATATTTTGCAGTAACTATGGTGTAACTTTGTAACTTTTCAAACGATTTTGCCTCAAAACTATACACCTTCAATCCACATCGAGGCTTGTGGATGGTCCAAATTTCAAGTTGATCGGACTTTGCGTTCGACCGCTATCGACGGACATAAAAACAAAAAAACAAAAAAACAAACAAAAAAACAGAATGAAGTGCCATAAGAGTCAAGTGGAAACGCTCGCTTCGCTCGCTTAATTATTATTATTATTATTATTATTATTATTATTATTATTATTATTATTACTATTATTATTATTATTATTATTATTATTATTATTATTATTATTATTATTATTATTATTATTATTATTATTATTATTATTATTATTATTATTATTATTATTATAATTATTATTACTATTATTATCAGGCTTTATATAGATAGATAGCCCAGATTCACAAAGGTGCTTGTGCTAAGACGTCCTAGTTTAGGCAAATCTTAGTGATATAAATAACGCATGTCGTTCTGCAATGTCATATAAAGATAAAATATGGTAAAATATCAACAACTTATCTAATAATGTTTTATTTGTTTTTGTGTAGTAATACCCAGAAATGATTTACCTAGCTAGGATTTGCCTAACTTAAATAGGCATAGAGCAACATAGAACAACTAAGAGTTAGGCATCTTTGTGAATCCAGTCATGCCCCCTTTGCCTTGCGGCGCCCATGGCCTCTGAATTTGGACATATCATACTTCCCAATTTCCATACAAAAAATGGAATGTGATTCGCGTTTTCAGATTTCTGTTTACTGCTCTGAAACGGAAGTTGACCATTTTAAGTTTTGTATTCATCTTTGATTCGTACAACAAATCATAGAGAGTCGTCAAATAATCCTAAATAAAGCTAAAGAATATGTACAGTTACACGTGTTAGTTTAACGAATTAACTTTGGTCTTTCTAATTTTATGCACAATCTTCTATATTTATAAAAGCAAGTTCTTGAGTTACGCTGACTGATTCATTGACACTTTTTGGTCTTGGGTGTGAAGTATTTTCAGTGCATTTCTTCAACGATATTTTCACAATATACTGATAACCCCGTTACCGGTAGCCCGATAGATTAAAACCATTCTAAACATAATCTTGTTTAAGACGGCTTAGGACTGGTGAAAATTTAGATTTGGGAATCGGCAAATAGTTCATGCAGGCGTTACTCTTGAGTTTCGGGCTATACATCTCGTATCGCGCCTCGGCATCCTGTGCTGAGTTGATAGGCTGTCCAGGCGAAGGGGTAATAAATCTTGAGCAATATGAGTACGTAGGCCAGATGGCTTCGGTGCCTTTGCGCTCGAGGCAAGTAGGGCACTACAACACCAAAAAACAACAATGAAACAAATGAATTGAATTGATGGACAAACAACAAGCTGTCAAAAAATAATTTCGTCTGATGTTGGAAAACAAAACAAAAAACAAACAAATTTTAAATACACATACAAAACGTTCACTTAGTCGTTGTCTATCATTAAAAGTTTTAAATGGCGAGCAGTTACTATTGCTACACATGTTTTTATTTCTATGGTTGCAATTTTATTATTTTGACAGCTGATGGTTTGTCCATCAGTTCAATTCATTTGTTCCATTGTTGGCTTTCGGTGTTGCTAGTGCCCTATACCGTACTCGAAAGGAAAATAATTCAAGTAAAACGCGTAAAATATACATATTATGAAATATACGCATAGCACTTTGTTATTAAATTTAAAACACCAATAAAACAATAGGAACTGTTTCCATCGAAGTATATACAATAATACAACAGACACATGTACAACCCACCGTACAATGAGTATTTAGCGGTAGGCCTACGCAGCTTGTAACAATGAGTAATGAATATGGCTACTAATGTATAACATGGCACAACAATAGGAAATCACACCACACAATAAGCGTTTATTATAGTTCGAAACACCGTATCATTGGTAAGTTTACTAATTTATATCAGAAAGCACAACCAACTATTAAATACGCGTCTGGCAATTTGTACTTACTAACGCGTAACAATGGAAGTATGTATAACACATGGGCAACTATACGAGAAAACACATTATAATACGGGTTTCGTAGTTTGTACTTACAAACACGTAACAATGGAAGTATGTATAACACATGGGCCAACTATACGAGAAAACACATTATAATACGGGTTTCGTAGTTTGTACTTACAAACACGTAACAATGGAATGGAAGTATGTATAACACAGGACTCAACTATACGAGAAAACACATTATAATACGCGTTTGTATGTAAAAAACAAAACGTACCGTAACAATGACAAAATGGAAATACTTTATAACACATGGCACAATATTACATGGCTCTACCTTACAAAATGTAACAATGAAAGTGCTTAATCATTTTAACACAAGGGACATAATACGTAGTAATTTAACCCACTTTATATGTCCCTAGTTTTTAACAATAAAAAACGCTTTGTATTATGGAACATAATTATACAAAACGAAAACTGCTAAGAAACGTGAATACATTTACTAATATATAGGCCTCACATTCTATTGTAAATTTGTATTTGCAATGAACTGTTTATATGGGAATGGGATTTCCCATCTAATGGTATCTGTTCTGGGATGTACACACGAGGCTACGTTTTGTTTGCGGTTCCGTAGTTGGCAAGAGAGTAGCCTATCTGCAGCTTCAAGTTTTTCTTTCCTTTTTGTGTTATGTTGTTTGATGGCTTCGATTATGTAAGGAGGGTCACGAATTGGCATAGAGCGTCGGAGACGTGGGTCAACCAGTTCTGGGAAAACACAATCTAGGTACAACGTTTTAAGTTTTGAAACCATTTCTGACTCCCAAAATGTATCATCCCGTTCGACTTTTTCAATTTTTAAACCAAGCGGAGTCCAAACTGCAAACATACAGTACTTGCGCCCAGTGATATGGAGCTGTCCTTGTATTTGGAAATGGTATTTTTTGTGCTTTTTGCTAAACCCTGTTATTGTTTTGGTTTTTCGATCAGTGTTCCACGCTGTAATTTTTCTTTGAATAATGGCTTCATCGGGAGTAAGATACTGCGCAGATGATGGACATTTAATTTCGACAAGCCCGTCCTCTCCAATCAGACAGTCAGGAGAGGCTCCCATGGTACATCTCGGTCAATGAAAAGTCCGCATTCTTGCATCCATCTTCACCATCTTCACCATCATCCATCTTCACTACACACGTTTCATGATAGTATAAGATACGTCCGAATATCACACATCTCTAATATGCACTGGTGCACTAGTTGAAACGAAACAGACACTGACAGAGAAAGACGGAGATAGGCAAATCACTCCCCTCTTCTGTAACTACTCGTAATCGGAGTAGAATTGTCGCGTGCCTCGACCTAGTAGCGAGAACAAAGACAGGACTGTTCCAGCCATAGCCCGACAATCTACAAAAGCCGAGTAAATAAATATCTTAAATTTTAATGTTTATTTGTATACTTTTTTAGAAGTTTATAATATTCATAAAGCTTTCTTAATGCAAGTTCTTCAATATGTGAGAACGCAGGCCCCCAGAGAATAAGATTTACTGGCAACACAAAAAAACGCGCTTACTTCCGATTTTTTTAGCAGATCTAGAAGGATAGCCAGAATCAAAGTGTGTTGTGTTCTTGAACCACAATAAAATGTGTGTATCACCATTCACCATCGCGTACTACGTGCAGGCAGTATATTTATGATTGAGCGGATTGTTTGCAATATTGGCGGTAACGGCCGCTGAAAAATTGAGAAAAAAATACTTATGGAACTTTCCGAAATCAATGTCTCAATTTCAAAGTTAATCTTTTGCATGTAATGCATATTTTAGAAAACTATCGATGCACATCCTATATGCAAGAAAAACAGTAAATCTCCATTTTGTGATCGCGACTTTTGCGAATATTTGGATGAGAACGTCATGCCTGTATGTATCATTCGTTTCATGTTGCAATGAAAAGAAATACGTCCTGAATGTAAAAATGTATTAGTAATTTTTCGTAGGAATCTTTATGTGCCCCTCTTCAGGTAACTAACTATGTATATTCGGGTGTCTGGATAGTTAGGAAGGATGTCCGAGGGCTGATAGTATCCCGGCATTCGCCTTTATGACTGAGGAAAACCTCGGAAAAAGTCATCAGTCAGGACTGCTGGTGGCCGGAATCGATCCAGCGACCTCCCTGAATTAGAATCTCGCGTCTTACCGCTGAGATACCTCTATAGGTCTGAATGTAATCAAGTCAATCAACTTATTATTCTGTTATGTTTATTCAAGTTTCAAGCTTGGGTCATTTTCTCTTTTCTGCAGTTATATCATGTCATGTGTATTATAATTTTATAAATTATAAATTCTTATTCATGTGAGATTTGCTTCATCCAGAAAAAAAAAACTAGATTCGATATTATTGTTATCTTATCTTGCCTCGGTTGGTAGCCGACTACCACGCGCAAAGATTGTAACAGTATACCCTTGCGTGCGCCAGCCATAGGCGCCAGCAGGTGTAGGTGTGGACTGGTGTTGGATTGTGGGGGAGGGGGGGGGGGGGGGGGGGGGGACGCCGGCTGATTGTTTGCTTGTCTGTCGCTGCTTTCTGTCGAAATGCCGGAGGCCCGGTAAAATACACCGCAGACACAGGCGCGAATTTGTCACATTATTGTAAAATAAAAATGTAACAGTGGTTGTCTAGTGGGTGGCAGGAGGGGAGGTTGCACGTTACTCACAGGGAGGGAAGAGATCTGATTTTTGTGGTGGACACGTATAGGAATAATGTAACTACTAGGAAAACGGAAGAGCTCCGCGTTGACAGATGAGCGTGCTGGTGCTTGTGGAAATAAAAAAAAATTATAAAAAATCATTTTGAAACTTATCATTTTTTATGAATTTCTAAAAGTTAAAAATACAGCTCACTGGGAAAGGGTTTGAATGGCTTTAAGGTTGAATGATTTTATCAAGGAATTTCATGAAACAGTACTCTACTAAAAATGCGCTAATTCAAAAACCATTGAATTTATCCGGGTATATAAAAATTCATAATGTAGATACTAGTCAGTTTTATACCTCTATTGATAAATCATACAAAAACCGAATGCAAACCAGAAAAATACATTTTTAAATGTCGAAAAAACTCGATTTTTAGCCGCACATAGCATCAAATAGATAACTCGACGCTATTGATGCTATTCTGTTGCATCTAGAAAGGTATATCTACTGCTGCCATTTACCATGGATTATGTGCATGTAACTTCAATGGTCCTTAAATGCGAAGCATTAGTGGAACAGTGTAAAGACTACAATATAAATTGCCGTAAACAGAAAGTAAATATTATTTTACAAAATGGCGGTGCAAGTTACAATTTTAAAACTTTCGCCAACACTGTTGGGAACATTAGTGTTGAACTTTATTTTAATCACTCTGTTAGTTTTAATTAAAACAAATTGAAACTGGATTATTGTCGGCTAAATTCCTAGTTTCATTTTTCCGTATTTGCGGTGAAAGTCATCAAACATAGCACGTCATTGTAGCCATTGTATGACAGCTATCGACATTCCAAATACACAGTGAGAAAGGTCTGATTGCGTACGCTATACTTTTGGTGCATACTATGTGCATTTAATTTCAATGGTCCGCAAATGCGAATCATATCGATGGAACATCGTTAAAAATAAAACATATTTTTAGATGAGCGTAGAGAATCCCTCCATTCGAATCGATCGGCCCTTTGTGTGGGTCACGTGGGTCAGGAATATAAATACACAACTTTCATAACAGTTTTATTATATGAAAAGTATATGGTACCGTTGTCAAACCATTTTGGAATGCTATTTGCTGTAGTTCATTATATCGCAACTATTTTAACAACGCAACATTCATTTATTTATGTATATATTTATTTATTTATTTATTTTTTTTATTTATTTATTTATTTATTTATTTATTTACTTATTTATTTATTTATTTATTTATTTATTTATTTATTTATTTATTTATTTATTTATTTATTTATTTATTTATTTATTTATTTATTTATTTATTTATTTATTTATTTATTTATTTATTTATTTATTTATTTATTTATTTATTTATTTATTTATTTATTTATTTATTTATTTATTTATTTATTTATTTATTATTTGCAACTTCTCCCGCATGATCCCTCACGTATCCACCAGGTTCAACAGTCACTACTGCTCGACAAATGGTTGATTTTGTAATACTTTATAAATTATATCTATTACCTGCAACTGCAAATAATCCAAAATGAAACCCTGTTTTCAGTTTTTTCCGTGGCATTCAGAACCTACTTGAACATACAATCGGTTAATCAGTGTTGAAAATCCAAGAGGATCCACAACCAAGTATATTTGAGTCAAATGCCCGCATTAGAGCTTCCTAAAATATATTAGTTGAGTATGGATTTAATGACGTGTCTGTAATTCGGGAGGTCGCCGGTTCGATACCGGCCACCGGCAGTCGTGACTGAAGGTTGTTTCAGAGGTTTCCCTCAGTCACGAGGCGAATGCTGGGATTGAGTCCTACTTTTAGCCCTCGGACAATCCTTCCTAACTATACCTAGTTAACCTGGAGAGAGGCACACTGTGCACCCTATAGCGGGGTTCCTACGAGAAATTTAATTTTTGTATGCATGTTATGTCGGGTGCTGGTTGTATTTTGCTTGGTACCTGTTGACGGAATAATCTTACGGTCGGGAAGTGAGTCAGCGCCAGCTAATGCGGCGGCCCGTGTATGTTATCTGTTGTGTCGAGGCTCAGATAACACATTCGGATAACACATTCTTTGTCGAGGTATGCGAGTGCTCTCATACGTGGGGAGGGAACCCCCTGAACACGCCACAACGAAGCACTGTTGCAATTGACAGCGTTGTCGTTCATTGCGACAGATCAAAAAACATTTCACCCGAATTAGAAACCAGTGCTACAAAAACGTAATTTCAATGAGACCGAGTGGGTACCGGCCAAACCCACGGTTGGTCCATGCGTCTGGTAACTTAATATTTATAATGTAAAAAATAGACCCCGCTGGTGCTGGGAATCGAACCGAGGTCTCCCACACGCGGGAAAGGAACTACGGCCGATAGGCACCAAGGTTCGCTTCCCGTCTGTACAAATACAAAATTGATAATATACAATATTTAATTATATCCTTTTTATTTATATTCCCTTTTTATAAAAGTAGCCACTAGCCATAGCGTCCCAATAAATTTCCTAGTGGAGGGAATAGAAATACATAACGTGTATGTAAAATAACACATCATTTCCTCGGTCGCAAGTCAAGGAACAGTTGATCTTGAACATTTGCTAGGGGGGGGGGAGCGCACTAAAAAGATGAAGGCCTATATTATTTCAATATTTCTAAGTACGGTACTATGGTGTCTGGGCACAAACACCAATAACAGGGTCAGGGATAATGTTCCCACAAGATGCTATGGTAAAATTGTTCGATCTTGATCAATAATGACAAAACTTCTCGAATGGGTTGGGAGTTGGGATTTGGGAAACAAAAATTATTTTGTAAATCGTTCACATTTCGATCAAATTATAAGAAAAGAGCCCTTTAAAAACGAAAAGCGCATAATATATCATCACCTTAGCAACTTATTAGTTCCATTAGGCCTAGACCTGCCAAAAACCTGTAATCATGTATTGTTTAAAAAAAAGGATTATTATTTTTCTGTATAAAAAGTATGTAGTGTGCAACATTAACAGTATGTTTCTATGATCTGGAATAGTTGTTTTAATATTTGTGAATAGAAAACTTGCAATGTTCACTTCTCAAATCATATTTATTTGAAAAATAATAGAATTTTATTTAGTTTTTATTTGTTTGTTAAAAAAGTATGAAGTGTGCAACATTGAGGGTGGGTTATTTAGATGCGCACTTAAGACCTCTTTAACAACGTATGTCATTCTTAGAATGTTCACTTCTCGTTTACGAGTAGGAGGACGAGCTCCAAAAACGCTTCTCAGGTACAAGGAATATACATTATTGTTCTGAATAAAAAGTATGAAGTGTGCAACAATGAGAGTAAGTTTTTTAAATGCGTATTTTCGTTGTTTATAATAATGTATGTTCATCTTTCAATGTTCACTCCTCGTTTACAAGCAGGAGGACGAGCTCCAAAAACGCTTCTCAGGTACAATAAACATATTATTTTCTGTATAAAAAGTATGAAGTGTGCAACATTAAGGGTATGTTTCTATGATGTGGAATAGTTGTTTTATATTTGTGAATAGAAAACTTGCAATGTTCACTTCTCAAATCATATTTATTTGAAAAATAATTAAATATTATTTAGTTTTTATTTGTTTGTTAAAAAAGTATGAAGTGTGCAACAATGTGGGTAGGTTTTTTAAATGCGGATTTTAGTTGTTTATAATAATGTATGTACATCTTTCAATGTTCACTCCTCGTTTACGAGCAGGAGGACGAGCTCCAAAAACGTTTCTCAGGTACAAGGAATATACAATATTTTTCTGTATAAAAAGTATGAAGTGTGCAACAATGTGGGTAGGTTTTTTAAATGCGGATTTTAGTTGTTTATAATAATGTATGTACATCTTTCAATGTTCACTCCTCGTTTACGAGCAGGAGGACGAGCTCCAAAAACGTTTCTCAGGTACAAGGAATATACATTATTTTTCTGTATAAAAAGTATGAAGTGTGCAACAATGTGGGTAGGTTTTTTAGATGCGGATTTTAGTTGTTTATAATAATGTATGTTCATCTTTCAATGTTCACTCCTCGTTTACAAGCAGGAGGACGAGCTCCAAAAACGCTTCTCAGTTACAATGAACATATTATTTTTCTGTATAAAAAGTATGAAGTGTGCAACATTAAGGGTATGTTTCTATGATGTGGAATAGTTGTTTCAATATTTGTGAATAGAAAACTTGCAATGTTCATTTCTCAAATCATATTTATTTGAAAAATAATAGAATTTTATTTAGTTTTTATTTGTTTGTTAAAAAAGTATGAAGTGTGCAACATTGAGGGTGGGTTATTTAGATGCGCACTGTAGTCCTCTTTAACAACGTATTTCATTCTTAGAATGTTCACTTCTCGTTTACGAGCAGGCGGACGAGCTCCAAAAACGCTTCTCAGGTACAAGGAATATACATTATTTTTCTGTATAAAAAGTATGAAGTGTGCAACAATGAGGGTAGGTTTTTTAAATGCGAATTTTAGTTGTTTATAATAATGTATGTTCATCTTTCAATGTTCACTCCTCGTTTACAAGCAGGAGGACGAGCTCCAAAAACGCTTCTCAGGTACAATAAACATATTATTTTTCTGTATAAAAAGTATGAAGTGTGCAACATTCAGGGTATGTTTCTATGATGTGGAATAGCTGTTTTAATATCTGTGAATAGAAAACTTGCAATGTTCACTTCTCAAATCATATTTTTTTGAAAAATAATTGAATTTGTTTAGTTTTTATTTGTTTGTTAAAAAAGTATGAAGTGTGCAACAATGTGGGTAGGTTTTTTAAATGCGGAATTAAGTTGTTTATAATAATGTATGCACATCTTTCAATGTTCACTCCTCGTTTACGAGCAGGAGGACGAGCTCCAAAAACGTTTCTCAGGTACAAGGAATATACATTATTTTTCTGTATAAAAAGTATGAAGTGTGCAACAATGTGGATTGGTTTTTTAGATGCGGCGTTTTGTTGTTTATAATAATGTATGTTCATCTTTCAATGTTCACTCCTTGTTTACAAGCAGGAGGACGAGCTCCAAAAACGCTTCTCAGGTACAATAAACATATTATTTTTCTGTATAAAAAGTATGAAGTGTGCAACATTCAGGGTATGTTTTTATGATGTGGAATAGTTGTTTTAATATTTGTGAATAGGAAACTTGCAATGTTCACTTCTCAAATCATATTTATTTGAAAAATAATTGAATTTTATTTAGTTTTTATTTGTTTGTTAAAAAAGTATGAAGTGTGCAACAATGTGGGTAGGTTTTTTAAATGCGGATTTTAGTTGTTTATAATAATGTATGTACATCTTTCAATGTTCACTCCTCGTTTACGAGCAGGAGGACGAGCTCCAAAAACGCTTCTCAGGTACAAGGAATATACATTATTTTTCTGTATAAAAAGTATGAAGTGTGCAACAATGTGAGTAGGTTTTTTAGATGCGGATTTTCGTTGTTTATAATAATGTATGTTCATCTTTCAATGTTCACTCCTCGTTTACAAGCAGGAGGACGAGCTCCAAAAACGCTTCTCAGGTACAATAAACATATTATTTTTCTGTATAAAAAGTATGAAGTGTGCAACATTCTGGGTATGTTTTTATGATGTGGAATAGTTGTTTTAATATTTGTGAATAGAAAACTTGCAATGTTCACTTCTCAAATCATATTTATTTGAAAAATAATTGAATTTTATTTAGTTTTTATTTGTTTGTTAAAAAAGTATGAAGTGTGCAACAATGTGGGTAGGTTTTTTAAATGCGGATTTTAGTTGTTTATAATAATGTATGTACATCTTTCAATGTTCACTCCTCGTTTACGAGCAGGAGGACGAGCTCCAAAAACGTTTCTCAGGTACAAGGAATATACATTATTTTTCTGTATAAAAAGTATGAAGTGTGCAACAATGTGGTTAGGTTTTTCCGATGCGGATTTTAGTTGTTTATGATAATGTATGTTCATCTTTCAATGTTCACTCCTCGTTTACAAGCAGGAGGACGAGCTCCAAAAACGCTTCTCAGGTACAATAAACATATTATTTTTCTGTATAAAAAGTATGAAGTGTACAACAATCAGGGTATGTTTTTATGATGTGGAATAGTTGTTTTAATATTTGTGAATAGAAAACTTGCAATGTTCACTTCTCAAATCATATTTATTTGAAAAATAATTGAATTGTATTTAGTTTTTATTTGTTTGTTAAAAAAGTATGAAGTGTGCAACAATGTGGGTAGGTTTTTTAAATGCGGATTTTAGTTGTTTATAATAATGTATGTACATCTTTCAATGTTCACTCCTCGTTTACGAGCAGGAGGACGAGCTCCAAAAACGTTTCTCAGGTACAAGGAATATACATTATTTTTCTGAATAAAAAGTATGAAGTGTGCAACAATGTAGGAAGGTATTTTAAATGCGGATTTCAGTTGTTTCTTATTATGTATGTACATCTTTCATTGTTCACTCTTCGTTTACGAGCAGGAGGACCAGCTCCAAAAACGCTTCTCAGGTACAATGAACATATTATTTTTCTGTGTAAAAAGTATGAAGTGTGCAACATTAAGGGTATGTTTCTATGATGTGGAATAGTTGTTTTAATATTTGTGAATAGAAAACTTGCAATGTTCACTTCTCAAATCATATTTATTTGAAAAATAATAGAATTTAGTTTAGTTTTTATTTTTTTGGAAAAAAAGTATGAAGTGTGCAACAAAGAGAGTGGGTTATTTAGATGCGGATTTTAGTTTTTTATAATAATGTATGTACATCTTTCAATGTTCACTCCTCGTTTACGAGCAGGAGGACGAGCTCCAAAAACGCTTCTCAGTTACAATGAACATATTATTTTTCTGTATAAAAAGTATGAAGTGTGCAACATTAAGGGTATGTTTCTATGATGTGGAATAGTTGTTTTAATATTTGTGAATAGAAAACTTGCAATGTTCACTTCTCAAATCATATTTATTTGAAAAATAATAGAATTTTATTTAGTTTTTATTTGTTTGTTAAAAAAGTATGAAGTGTGCAACATTGAGGGTGGGTTATTAAGATGCGCACTTTAGTCCTCTCTTACAACGTATGTCATTTTTAGAATGTTCACTTCTCGTTTACGAGCAGGAGGACGAGCTCCAAAAACGCTTCTCAGGTACAAGGAATATACATTATTTTTCTGTATAAAAAGTATGAAGTGTGCAACAATGAGGGTAGGTTTTTAAGATGCGGATTTTAGTTGTTTATAATAATGTATGTACATCTTTCAATGTTCACTCCTCGTTTACGAGCAGGAGGACGAGCTCCAAAAACGCTTCTCAGGTACAATAAACATATTATTTTTCTGTATAAAAAGTATGAAGTGTGCAACATTCAAAGTATGTTTCTATGATGTAGAATAGCTGTTTAAATATTTGTGAATAGAAAACTTGCAATGTTCACTTCTCAAATCATATTTTGTTGAAAAATAATTGAATTTTATTTAGTTTTTATTTGTTTGTTAAAAAAGTATGAAGTGTGCAACAATGTGGGTAAGTTTTTTAAATGCGGATTTTAGTTGTTTATAATAATGTATGTACATCTTTCAATGTTCACTCCTCGTTTACGAGCAGGAGGACGAGCTCCAAAAACGTTTCTCAGGTACAAGGAATATACATTATTTTTCTGTATAAAAAGTATGAAGTGTGCAACAATGTGGGTAGGTTTTTTAGATGCGGATTTTAGTTGTTTATAATAATGTATGTTCATCTTTCAATGTTCACTCCTCGTTTACAAGCAGGAGGACGAGCTCCAAAAACGCTTCTCAGGTACAATAAACATATTATTTTTCTGTATAAAAAGTATGAAGTGTGCAACATTCAGGGTATGTTTTTATGATGTGGAATAGTTGTTTTAATATTTGTGAATAGAAAACTTGCAATGTTCACTTCTCAAATCATATTTATTTGAAAAATAATTGAATTGTATTTAGTTTTTATTTGTTTGTTAAAAAAGTATGAAGTGTGCAACAATGTGGGTAGGTTTTTTAAATGCGGATTTTAGTTGTTTATAATAATGTATGTACATCTTTCAATGTTCACTCCTCGTTTACGAGCAGGAGGACGAGCTCCAAAAACGTTTCTCAGGTACAAGGAATATACATTATTTTTCTGAATAAAAAGTATGAAGTGTGCAACAATGTAGGTAGGTATTTTAAATGCGGATGTTAGTTGTTTATAATAATGTATGTTCATCTTTTAATGTTCACTCCTCGTTTACGAGCAGGAGGACGAGCTCCAAAAACGCTTCTCAGTTACAATGAACATATTATTTTTCTGTATAAAAAGTATGAAGTGTGCAACATTAAGGGTATGTTTCTATGATGTGGAATAGTTGTTTCAATATTTGTGAATAGAAAACTTGCAATGTTCACTTCTCAAATCATATTTATTTGAAAAATAATAGAATTTTATTTAGTTTTTATTTGTTTGTTAAAAAAGTATGAAGTGTGCAACATTGAGGGTGCGTTATTTAGATGCGCACTGTAGTCCTCTTTAACAACGTATTTCATTCTTAGAATGTTCACTTCTCGTTTACGAGCAGGAGGACGAGCTCCAAAAACGCTTCTCAGGTACAAGGAATATACATTATTTTTCTGTATAAAAAGTATGAAGTGTGCAACAATGAGGGTAGGTTTTTTAAATGCGAATTTTAGTTGTTTATAATAATGTATGTTCATCTTTCAATGTTCACTCCTCGTTTACAAGCAGGAGGACGAGCTCCAAAAACGCTTCTCAGGTACAATAAACATATTATTTTTCTGTATAAAAAGTCTGAAGTGTGCAACATTCAGGGTATGTTTCTATGATGTGGAATAGCTGTTTTAATATTTGTGAATAGAAAACTTGCAATGTTCACTTCTCAAATCATATTTATTTGAAAAATAATTGAATTTTATTTAGTTTTTATTTGTTTGTTAAAAAAGTATGAAGTGTGCAACAATGTGGGTAGGTTTTTTAAATGCGGATTTTAGTTGTTTATAATAATGTATGTACATCTTTCAATGTTCACTCCTCGTTTACGAGCAGGAGGACGAGCTCCAAAAACGCTTCTCAGGTACAAGGAATATACATTATTTTTCTGTATAAAAAGTATGAAGTGTGCAACAATGTGGGTAGGTTTTTTAGATGCGGATTTTCGTTGTTTATAATAATGTATGTTCATCTTTCAATGTTCACTCCTCGTTTACAAGCAGGAGGACGAGCTCCAAAAACGCTTCTCAGGTACAATAAACATATTATTTTTCTGTATAAAAAGTATGAAGTGTGCAACATTCTGGGTATGTTTTATGATGTGGAATAGTTGTTTTAATATTTGTGAATAGAAAACTGGCAATGTTCACTTCTCAAATCATATTTATTTGAAAAATAATTGAATTTTATTTAGTTTTTATTTGTTTGTTAAAAAAGTATGAAGTGTGCAACAATGTGGGTAGGTTTTTTAAATGCGGATTTTAGTTGTTTATAATAATGTATGTACATCTTTCAATGTTCACTCCTCGTTTACGAGCAGGAGTACGAGCTCCAAAAACGTTTCTCAGGTACAAGGAATATACATTATTTTTCTGTATAAAAAGTATGAAGTGTGCAACAATGTGGGTAGGTTTTTTAGATGCGGATTTTAGTTGTTTATAATAATGTATGTTCATCTTTCAATGTTCACTCCTCGTTTACAAGCAGGAGGACGAGCTCCAAAAACGTTTCTCAGGTACAATGAACATATTATTTTTCTGTATAAAAAGTATGAATGTTGCAACATTAAGGGTATGTTTCCATGATGTGGAATAAATGTTTCAATATTTGTGAATAGAAAACTTGCAATGTTCACTTCTCAAATCATATTTATTTGAAAAATAATAGAATTTTATTTAGTTTTTATTTGTTTGTTAAAAAAGTATGAAGTGTGCAACATTGAGGGTGGGTTATTTAGATGCGCACTGTAGTCCTCTTTAACAACGTTTGTCATTCTTAGAATGTTCACTTCTCGTTTACGAGCAGGAGGACGAGCTCCAAAAACGCTTCTCAGGTACAAGGAATATACATTATTTTTCTGTATAAAAAGTATGAAGTGTGCAACAATGAGGGTAGGTTTTTAAGATGCGGATTTTAGTTGTTTATAATAATGTATGTACATCTTTCAATGTTCACTCCTCGTTTACGAGCAGTAGGACGAGCTCCAAAAACGCTTCTCAGGTACAATGAACATATTATTTTTCTGTATAAAAAGTATGAAGTGTGCAACATTAAGGGTATTTTTCTATGATGTGGAATAGTTGTTTTAATATTTGTGAATAGAAAACTTGCAATGTTTACTTCTCAAATCATATTTATTTGAAAAATAATAGAATTTAGTTTAGTTTTTATTTTTTTGGAAAAAAAGTATGAAGTGTGCAACAATGAGAGTGGGTTATTTAGATGCGGATTTTAGTTTTTTATAATAATGTATGTACATCTTTCAATGTTCACTCCTCGTTTACGAGCAGGAGGACGAGCTCCAAAAACGCTTCTCAGTTACAATGAACATATTATTTTTCTGTATAAAAAGTATGAAGTGTGCAACATTAAGGGTATGTTTCTATGATGTGGAATAGTTGTTTTAATATTTGTGAATAGAAAACTTGCTATGTTCACTTCTCAAATCATATTTATTTGAAAAATAATAGAATTTTATTTAGTTTTCATTTGTTTGTTAAAAAAGTATGAAGTGTGCAACAATGAGGGTGGGTTATTAAGATGCGCACTTTAGTCCTCTCTTACAACGTATGTCAATTTTAGAATGTTCACTTCTCGTTTACGAGCAGGAGGACGAGCTCCAAAAACGCTTCTCAGGTACAAGGAATATACATTATTTTTCTGTATAAAAAGTATGAAGTGTGCAACAATGAGGGTAGGTTTTTAAGATGCGGATTTTAGTTATTTCTAATAATGTATGTACATCTTTCAATGTTCACTCCTCGTTTACGAGCAGGAGGACGAGCTCCAAAAACGCTTCTCAGGTACAATGAACATATTATTTTTCTGTATAAAAAGTATGAAGTGTGCAACATTAAGGGTATGTTTCTATGATGTGGAATAGTTGTTTTAATATTTGTGAATAGAAAACTTGCAATGTTCACTTCTCAAATCATATTTATTTGAAAAATAATAGAATTTAGTTTAGTTTTTATTTTTTTGGAAAAAAAGTATGAAGTGTGCAACAATGAGAGTGGGTTATTTAGATGCGGATTTTAGTTGTTTATAATAATGTATGTACATCTTTCAATGTTCACTCCTCGTTTGTGAGCAGGAGGACGAGCTCGAAAAACGCTTCTCAGTTACAATGAACATATTATTTTTCTGTATAAAAAGTATGAAGTGTGCAATATTGTGTGTAGGTTTGTATGATATGCAATAAATCTTAAAATGTTATTTGAATACTTATCTTTAATGATAGTTGTTTTCGAACGCACAGAAGTACATTAAAGTGATAATATTATTATTGTTAGAATCCATTGAATATAGTTGGTATTGCAGCGGACTACTTGGTCGACTACGGTTTGGGAGCTGGGAGAGTTGGAGCCCGTTTCACAGACGTGTGTTGAAGCATTGTGTGGAGCAGTTAGGAGAGTATTTCATCATTCATAACCATTCAAAACCAATTAACTAACAGACGCTCTTTTGCAGCTGCCAGCAGTACGCATTCGTCTACAGACTCAGTGTGTATAGATTTTCTTTGCTGAATCTAGTGTCTTCATTTTCTGTGAACCTAGGGTAGGCTAGGCCTAGGCTAGGTCTAGGACACAAGCCCTCGCCCAAGCCAAAGGGTTTTTTCTCAGGAGGTTCTCGTTTCGCACACGCCGTGGCCAAGGCATAATATTTGTAAAATACTGGATATAGGTTTTGAAAATGAACGATAAAGACGAAGCTGTTGTCGGCCCAGCAAATGGCGATGGAAATACACTGCCCCTTCTAGGGAATGGTGACAACAGCAACTTGTTGGAAGAAAATGGGAAGACAGTTGTAACGGTAGGCCTAGACGGAAATCATGATGGTGCCACAGATAGGCTCGTTTCTGGCGATGGTAAGGTTTCCACTATTTCCAACAAAGATTCTAGCGAAGTTAAGTTTAACCTGTCGGATTCGCAGAATGGGGATGCGAAGATTGATATTGAACAAATTAAAATTGCTTTTGCTGGTATGGGAAAGGAAGAGCTAATGAAGTTTGCTAGTGATCCATTCTGGGTACGACTGAGATGGTTTCTATTTGTCTCGTTTTGGCTTATTTGGGCAGCAATGCTTGCTGGAGCAATTGCTATTATTGTGGTGGCTCCCAAGTGTGCCTCACCCGAACCTCTTAAGTGGTGGGAGCAAGGCCCTCTTTATCAAGTGTATGTGCGGTCCTTTAATGATGGGTCCGAGTCTCAAGAAGGCAACGGTGATTTGAAAGGGCTGATGTCTAAACTCGATTATATTCAAGATGTAGGCTTCAAGGGTGTAACCATTTCATCAATATTAAAATCAAATAGGCCTAGCCCTACTCAAAACACAGCACAAGCTAATAATGATGACATCATAGACTTTCAAGAAATTGATCCTATATATGGATCAATTGATGACTTCAAGAATCTCTTGGAACAAATGAAAACACGTGGTTTACATCTAGTAATGAGCTTTATCCTCAATCACTCAAGTGATAAACATCCTTGGTTTGTTAAGTCAGAAATGAAAGAAAAACCATATGATGAGTATTATATTTGGGCACCTAGTTCAGCGGTTAGTTCAGATGGAAGAAAGATTGCACCAAATAATTGGGTAAGTTATACCTATGCCTCTAGCCCTTGCATACTTTTTAATGGATGTGTAGGCCTACTGGTATGTGCTTCTTGCATGCCTGCACGCATGCATACCATGAATACCCTCCATGAATACCTCTCCGCCTAAATGTAAACTATCTAAATGTAATGTTAATGTAAACTTATCACTAGGGCCTATACATTATAATATATTGTCTGTAGGCCTACAAATTGTATCATAATATGTATTTGTTATTAGGTAAAATTAAGCTACGGTAGCCTAATTGTACACATTGGGTGTCTGCTCCGTTTTCATATTTCAATACCCGAAAAGTACTTGAAACACTTACCACTACACAGAAGAATGTGTGATATGTGCCCAAACAAGGTTTTGTTCCCGCAAAAACATTATAAACTGAATTTCTCGACGATATAAAACAGCGTCTGGCTGGGTGTTACATTGACGCAATGATCCTTTTGCTGCCCCTGTGCAGGCTTACTAACGTGTAGTTCAAGGTTAGGGGAGGGGTTACATCCTTCTAACCGGGTTAGGGTTCTTTCTATGGTTGGTAACACTTGTTTCATGTCAAACGTGGCTGCTACTAATGGCTGCCCATTCCTCTTCCGCGACGTATTTCACGACATTCCACTACTTCCACACATCATTCCATGGTTTTCCACTACTTACTACTACTTCACTACTTTACTTTCCCCATCACTTCTTTCCAGTACCTACATGCCACCACATTTCACCAGAAATGTTTTTTGATCACTTTCCGAGCGGACACCCAATGTGTACATTTACCAAAATTAGATTTAGTTTTAGGTCATGGCTTTGTCTCTCTATCTAATTTAAGAGTTAGAGTTACACATATAGGCCTACTATGTATCTGTCCAAAGAATAAAATTACTTACATGCCATGTAATTGGCAGCAACAATTGTATGTCGTTTTCCAATGGCTGCATTGAACCCCACTAAATGCACCTTTAATAATAGGGAACATGCGTATGAAAATTTTAATCGATTTTTAAATACCATGTCCCTCATTTAATAATTTTGTGTCTTTGAATTTTGAAAAGCGGATCGGTCTATGCCTCAAAATAATTGGTTTAGTAACGATAAATAAAAGAGCGCGAAAAACGAGCCGCCGCCATGTTGATGGGATTTGTCGTCACGGTTTGTGTCTGTGTACGCTCACCGCCTCAGCGATTGGTCTGTTACGCCACGTCTACTGAATCATAACGTCACAGCCACCTGTACGCGTTTCAGATCCCCGAGTTGAAACTTCAATAAATGCGACCACATTAAACCTATTAAAAAATGTCTTTTACTTAGAACTTGCATTAATATACTTTTTGTATCTGATACTATTAAACTAAGTGCTTGGTTTAACAAAAAAAATCGTACGTGTGTTGCCTATTATGCCAACAATACAATAGGCCTAGATGTACCAGTGCACAATGGAGTGCATACTGCATACCATTCAGGGGCGGATCCAGGACCTCTCCAAGGGGGGGGCGACTTAGGTGGCGCAGCGCCGGGGGGTCTGGGGGGCGCGGCCCCCCAGTTTAGCCCCGCAGGGAAAAATTTTCTAAGGCATTTTTTTAAAAACGTGTTTTAATGGCTTTAGAGATGGTATATTACAATATGTTTTATTTGCAGTTGCGCACTAAAATAGGCCTTGGAGGGAGGTAAAATATGGGAGTTTATGATATTCTTTTCAGAAATACACTTTTAGATAATTAAATTGGCCTTTATTGAACAACTGTTGAACTGTGAAACTATAATCGCAACAAAACATCGATATTTCTGGTGATTGAACATATTCATTTAATATAAAAATTAGCTTTTTAAGAATCAAGGGGGGGGCGATCGCCCCTACCGCCCCCCCCCTGGATCCGCCACTGATACCATTGGAAAACACCATTAAATTAATTGAATTTGTGGTAAAGCAATAGGTTATCCACAAAATAATGTTGCTAATAATGAGGTGGCATGCAACAAATGCCTATACACTATAGGACTGCCTGCTAGAAGTCACCAAAAAACCATTGTCGAGACAGTGCATTCTGGCTTTGCACTGCAAGTTTCTCCCACTCGTAGCTTAACTTACTACCAGTCTAGCAGTTAAGGTCTACTTGATCTCAGCCTAGCGGAGTGCTGATTGACCCATCTAGCAGAGTCTGGACTTGAGCTGGTACTATGTTGGTGCTGTCTGTGTCAAGCTTTGCATGAAAAGCCCCATTTAAAAAATGTTAATTTCCATTGCCATTAGTTCCACTTCCAAAAAAGTCGAATAGTTTTACTTTTACTAAATCGACTGAAAGGAATACTTCTGTTTTGTTGATCCACACAAATTTATGTCCATCTTTTTTATTTTCCTCAATCTATAATTGCATGTCTGAAAAACTTATCCTGGTCTCTTCTTAGTAAAAATTAGTTTGGACTAGCTAAATAACAAATTACAAACTTAACGGCATAAATTTAAATTTAATTTTATCATTAGGTAGGTATTAAATTCATTAAGCCCTAGATACCTAGGTATGTTAAAGTAGCCCTAGACTTGACAGTATAGGCCACTCAAAATATACTAGATGCAATCTGGTGGCAAGCAAATAAACTTCTATGAGGGGGAGATTACTCATCGTTGATTTGTTGAAACCATCAAAATGGTGCAGATAAGGGGGTAGCTTAGCAGTGCTATCTATTGTTAGTTTGAGTCTCCAATTTAATTTCAGTGAACATTGTTTCTTCCAGTTAAGTGTTGATGGAGGCTCTGCTTGGAAATGGAGTGATAAAAGAAATGAATTTTACCTTCACCAATTCCGAGAGGATCAACCTGACCTTAACTTCCGCAACCCTGCTGTAATAGAGGAAATTAAGGTATGTTGTCCAAACTAAGAGTCGAAATAGGGCTACATGTAAGTAGACAGTGCTAAATAAATAATTAACACTTAAAGTCCTGAAAACTCTTGGATTAGGGCCCTAGGTTGTACCTTTGTTGTACTTGTAGGTAGATTCATATTAGGGTGTAGTATGTTGCTTAAATATATCAGTTATTTCAAATAACTTATCTGTAAACATGTGGTTTTTCCTAGAAGTAATTCTTCGGCCTTATAACAATGTGCAATTAGTCTTAGCGTATGTTAGCAATGTAATAAGCACATCCTATGCATTTATACCTTGCAGAAAACATTAGTTTTCTGGCTCGATCTCGGAGTGGATGGATTCCAATTTGAAAAGGCTCAATTCCTACTAGAAGATTCCAACTTGAAGAACGAGAGTGTTGGAGGAATTCCTGGACCAATTCATGACCAATATGATTTCTATCGACACCACCAAACCCATAATCTTCCTGAAGTTCTTGGTGTTCTGGCGGAATTTAAGCAAGTTGTGTTGAATCATCGTGGCACTGATGGGTAAGTGACTTGGATAATCCGGCCTACTGTTCTAATTGTTTCTTTTTTGTTTAGCTCAACTTGCACTTTACCTTTTAATTGTCAAAGCGGTAAATTGTTGAACCTATAGGCACCGAGTTTGACCACTGGCCCTCAGTGGTCAAACGCTTGTGAAAACAAATGAAGCGCTGAAAGTGGCAATGTCAGGCAACTATCTGATGAAGCAGCGTCGTTCTTCCTACGTCAATAATGGCAAATAAAAAAAAAATGTATTTAAATAGGGCTTTTAAAAATTTTGGGCAGATTATGAATACCATCAGTCCATCTTAAAATGCAAGACGCCATTTAAATCAGGACACGTTTTAGACTTACAAACAACAAAGAACACACAACAAACACAAACAAAACAAGACAATTAAAAACAAATACAAACACAAAGCAAAACAACAAAACAAAATAAAAACACAACAACAAGAAAAAAACAAACAAAAAAAATACAAAAACAAGATATTTCACAATAATATTCGACACTATTTTCAACCGCAGAATACAATCTTCACCAATAAGTTGCTAAATTTGCCCACATATAGTGAGCTGTATGTAATAACACACGGTGAAGCGGCACTTGACACACACTTTAGTGTAGCTTAGCTCATTTTATTCACTTCAATTTATTCACTTATTCTTGTCCTGCCAAATTACACATCTAATAGACCTAGTCAAAAGCCTTTTAAGATTTACTTATAGGGTTTACTAGGTAGGGGCATACCTTTTTGATTTTTTAGTTTATATATGTACATAGTAGCCTATAGGTCTATATTATACATATAATATATAGGCCTATATATATGTATATAAGTGTTAAAGTGTTTTGTAGTTCAATTGTAATTGATACCATGTTGCTAAATATTTCATTGATTCATACAATAAGCCCAACTGCTGTTAATTTTAGGTTCGTGACAATCTCTGGCAACACTCCCATCTCATGGACCGAGCTATATGGCAACCACTCAACCTCTGTAATTGATTTACCACGGAACTCGTCACTGTTTTCACAACTTGAACCGGGATTTAGTGGAGATGACCTCCTTATGAGGGTAGAAAAGTGGCTGTCAGCAGTGCCTAAAGGAACAAGTCCTGGTTGGCAGCTTGGAGATTGGTGGACACCTCGCCTTGCGTCACGCTTGTCGGAAGATGTTATGGATGGTCTTAACATGGTTGCCATGTTATTGCCAGGAACGCCTATCACCCTCTATGGGGAAGAGATTGGTATGGGTGATGTGGCAGGAACAGATGCCAGAATTCCAATGCAATGGAGCAATGAAACTAATGGTAGGAAACAATCATGTGGCCTACCCTTCTTGCCATTAAGTATTTTGTTATGGCTTTATGGTCAAAAATAAAAAAAACTTTCTTACTAGGAGATTGTAAGACCGGCCCTTAGTCTAGTCTTCTGCAAACCTTTTTTTTTTTTTTAGCATTTTTAACTAAACTCAAAACTTTCGTGGGGAAGCCCAACCCACCACAAATCCACTAGTTGTCCACTCGCTTTGTGTAATTTGTACTTGCAACAAGGGTGTGCTTTGCGCATGTCGCCAGAGACGAACAAAAATTGTGGTCCTGCATTATGTTTGATAGCCTAAAACACGTTTTGAGGCGATATCTAGTCATTAAAAAAACAAAACAATTTAAGTCAATATTGCATTGATAATTCTTTACGTCATAGGTCTAGGAGTTTGATCCTGTCATTTGAGGAGTAGGCTGTTGGCTAGTGCTGTGCGGGATCGGATTTCAGTAAGCGTCGACTGATATTTTTGCCGAAAAGTATGCCTTTTTAAATTTGTTGATGCCTATAAAGCAGGCCTGCCACCAGGGAAAAAATTAAATCCTGTTGGAGTGGGTCAAATATCCTGAAAATATCCATACATTTGAGATTTACATTTTTAATCAGTCTCGGCAAGTCTAAATATTAAAAAACATACTTTTTACTAGGGATGTCATAGGGTACCCGGGTTACCCAGATCCAGAAATTACCCGAATCCATTTTTAGGATTCACTGCAACTACTTTCCTTGAAAGTACAGTGAATTCTTGCTTGTGGGCGTGGCGAGCTGGTCGTTGGGTAGAACGCGCTGTCATTACTGCGGGCGAGTTCTGTGTTACCATATACGTCTTGCATCACAGCTGTTCACCGCTGACTTCACGAAGAAAATTACTACGCGCGGACTATTTGCGCGCACTATCAAAGCCTAGCGGGTCGCGGCGTCATTGAATACTTCCAGTAGCAAAGTCGATAACGTCATGGACTTCTTTATCGATCGCGTTCAAACATTAATATTACCCGCGAAATACAATATTTTCAAAAAATCCGTATATGACTGTAAAAATCCTGCTGTCCGTTTTCCACCCCAAATATTCGTTAAAACGGATAATGTCCGTAAAAACGGCAGGCCTGCTATAAAGTATAAACACGCGATTGGCCCGATTTGTCAGTCGGGCAGTCGACACATGGATTTATAATAGTAAGCCTACTGCCGTACTGACAGCGGGCGTCAACAGCTAAAACAGGAATAAACCCGCAAGATTAACAAGCCACACAAGACAATTCTGATCTCCGATTAACATGTATTGTTTTCCAATACAGTACTAGGCCTGCTTGGGAAATTTTTAGTCATTTAGAATTTTAAATTCTACAACCAAATGAAGGTCCAAACTCCAAATCCATTCCTTTACTAGTCATACGAAACTGATAATGAACATACCCCATATCCTGCCCTCCTTGCATAGCGTTAACTCATGGACGAAACCCAACTTTTTTATGACCTGGGTACCCGTTCACGATACCTGGGGTTACCGGGTAGTAAGTACCCTACTTGGTAAAAAAAAAAAATTAAATTAAATTAAAAATATAAAGCGGAAAGTCTTATCATCTGCCTAACGTCTAATTAACCGAAAAAGAAAACTACATGCCTCATTAGTCATTTTCCATGGATCAGAAAGTCACATAGGCTACGTAGATGAATCTAGGTATTTAAAGGAACCTACCCATCTATTGTTGTTAATGTTCGTAAATTACCAGCGGGGAATAAAAAAACTTAATTTAATTTTAAAAAAAGGGTTTCGTGTAGTCGGGTAATGAACACGTAGGGCCTACCCGGCTGGGTCGGGCGGGTAACGGGTACCCGTCGTCATCCCTAGTCCCGATAGTGCTAGAATTATCAAACATTATTCTGTTATCAAGTTTTTAAAGTTTTATTTATTTTGATTCACAGATTTTAGCAAAGCAGCTCCTTGGCTTCCTGTTACATATAATTGTGTGATCTGCAATGTAAAAGCTCAGCAAGAGGCCCAAGAAAGCCATCTCAAGGTGTACAAAGCTCTCACTGAAGCTAGAAACTCACCTTCCATTATGTATGGAGAACTCAAGGTTATAACAACTGCCAACGATACTGTATTTGCATATACCAGGTATGGAGTGATTCCCTTTAAATGCTTAAATTGGCCACTATTATTACTAGGGATGCACACCATAATCGATATTATTATCGATCGATAATCAATATTGGTAAAATTTTAGAGAAATTGATAATGAAATCTCATTATCGATAATCAAAAAATCAATAATCACTTGAATGTGGCCCGAAATACTTAATTCGTATTTTCCCGCGCTAAGCAAAGTCAGCCGGCCACGCCCTGAATGTGCAATCTGCTGCTGTCACTAGACCGAACGGCTAATGTTCGTTCGGCGCTCGGGCCTTTGCCTGAGCAGGTCTAGGCGGGCGGTTGGGTGGGCGGGCGCGGAACAAGACGAGAGCGGGAATGAGAGCTCTTGTTATGGCTCGCACTTGTCACACGCCTTGAGGTTCCGCTTACCTCGGAACAAGCTAAAGTTTGTTACGGGAAGGTGGGGGGGGGGGGGGGGGGATTGGCAGACGCAGAACGTAGACAAGAGCGACGGGTATGAGAGCTTGTTTATTTTAATTTCCGACTTTTTTTTTTTAGTTTAACAAGGTGAAATTTGTTTATCAATGTATTGATAATATCGATTCGATTAATGACATTGCCATTTCGATAATTGATAATGAAAAAAGTATCAATGTGCATCCCTAATTATTACACATTACTTTTGTATGTAGCCTACTGTTGGTGTTGGTAAGATAGTGTTGTTAAGTAGCGCACTACTTGTAGCATGTTACTTTTTTTGGTAGCAAGACTGGTAGCGCGCTACATTTGAAAATGCGGTAAAGTTGCGAGTAGCAAGCTACTATATTCAAGTATGTATTTGTTTCGAAAAATAGCCGCTAGGTTACTCTGTTTTTCATAGGCATAAAAATAATAATTGGTAAGCAGATAACCTAATCTGATAACTGAACATCAATAAACATTTAACAGAATCTATTGCAAATAGGCCTAGATCAGGGTTGCCACTTTCAAGGATTTTATCCTAATCTCAGGATTTTTAGAGTGTCTCAAGGATAACAGGATTTTGGGCAAAATCTTAGGATTTTCTACTGTCTTTAAAAAATACATTAAATTAATACATTTTTTAAAATTCAGCTAAAAAAGCAATGTAGACAGTAAAAGAACATCAGGTACTAGTAAAAATAAACATAAGTGACTGCATAACATTTTCCGCAAGTGGTAGTTATGGTGAGTAAAAGTAAAACGTTAAAATATATTCGAAGAAAATTCCGATTCTTATGCGTTTCTGCACGTAATGTTGACTAGATTCTCGAAAATCAGGCTGGCATAACATATTTTGGCATGAAACATGAAAATTTGTAACATTCCTTCGCAGTTATAATATGCTAATGCTGAATAGGCCTATAACTGTTTTCAAGGATTTCTCAGGATTTTTTTAGTTTCTTTCAAGGATAAAAAAATTGACTTGGTGGCAACCCTGGCCTAGATTATCAAAGAAATAAGTTAAATTCCTTTTCCGGCCTACCGCACCTGTAGAGAATTATTGTGTAATAAAGTTATTTAAATGCGTTCCCGAAACACTTTAAATAGTACGAACTCCTGGTCCTTTTTAAAAAATGAAGGTAGCTGTTAAGTAACGTCACTACTGTTTTTGAGTAGAGTAGCGAGCTACTTACAAATTACAGTAGGTGAAAAGTAGCTAAGTTTCTTTCAAAGATGAAGTAGCTATAGCTGTAACAGTGCTAACTTTTAAAAAGTAGCTTTAACAACACGTTTTTAGTTACAAAAAGTTTCAACTGAGTCCATGCGATAGTGACAAGACTTTCAGGCATAAATCTGTCTGCTCTGCCAAGTGGGCAAGGATAGTAATCAGCTGGTTGGGAGGGGATGGGGGGGGGGGGGGGAGCACGGAGCAGCGGAAACTGGGGATTTTCGTATCACCATTGAATATTGATATCACACTTGCATTAGATGGGTTTGAACTCGAAAATCATAGTAATAATTAGTTTCATTACTAACAATAGCCTATAGCAGAAATATAAATTTCTATCCAAAATAAAAATGCTCCATCAAATTTCTAATCTTATCTGATTAACAAGTAACATAAGAAGACAAATTTAATATTTTTAACTTGCCACGTACCCCACGACGAATCACTCCCCAACACAATCTCTTTGTTGGGTATACACTAGGGATGACATCGGGTATCCGGGTTACCCGAATCCAAAAATTACCCGAATCCGTTCTAAGGATTCGAATCTTGTTCTGGTACATTTTTAGTTGAATTGTTGTATGCTTTTATTGCTTCAACAATGCGCCAACAATGGTGATAACAAAATGACTTGTTTCCATTCAATAAAATACTTTCTCGCTCCGTTATGTACCCATTATCGGCTTGATTAAAAAAAGACAGCCTATTTTATGTGGTGTGATTGCTGCGGGCAAGTTCTGGTTTGCCTGTGCTCCCACTGGCTCTCGGTCTACCCCTACCGCCGTCATTACTGGCTGACAGAACGCACGCTGGCACCTTCTGCCACGGGCGGTCAATGGCCTTCAAAATAACATGTTGAGCGACGTGATTTACACTTCTAGGATTCGGGTTACCCGAATCCTTGAGGGGCTGGAATCGAATCCCGATTTTACTACCCGATGTCATCCCTAGTATACACAGTTTGTCCTGTACCTGTTAACAATGTTTATTTGCCTTCTTTTTGTGAGCTAACATATTTTTAGATATATTCCTTGTTATTGCTCCACCCATAGTCACTTTTTACCTTTGTTTTGAAATGTAATTCTGCCTCTGGAAGAAATTGAGGAGAGTTGTAAGTTCAAAAGTCATGCCAAATGGCTGGAATATAAGAATAATGGCGGATAAAATACTACGGAATCTTCACATCAATAATGGCAGTTTGTGACTCAGATGAAAGTATTTTGATAGGCACTTAAATATTTGTTTCTAAGATAGATAGTATTTTTTTGAAGCCACCATTAATTTTCTATTATCATGTGATTCTGTAGGTTATGAAATAGGTCAAATGTTACTAGGTATTTTAAATTGCCACATTTGTTTTTCCTTGCTGCTTCCATATAAGGATTGGGTAAGAAAATGAATATATGTACATTAGTTACTCAAACTACTGTAGCTAATTCATGTTGCATGGATGTAGTGTGTGAGCTATAAAGGAGGACATTTTGTTTTTGACTGTGAACTGTACAAGCTTCATGTTTGTTACTTTACAATTTATAAACCTAATAGTAAGGACCACCAGACTTATGACGACCATCTAAATATTTAGTCTGGGGCTTACTTGTTTTCCCCATATGGAATCAACGCTTCTGATTGGTGGTTGCCATGGAGAAAACTCGTTAGTCTTGGACTATGTTATTCCTTGGGGGGGGGGGGGGGGGGGGGGGGGGGGGTTATAATACTAGGCCAATGTACCTACTCCTTTTATAAAAAAAATTTAGCACACATATCTCTTTTAGACCCACAAACAATTTGGATCCAGTGTATTTTATTTTTAAGTCACTTGTGATACATCAAAGTGTGTGTGCAGATTGTGATACAGAAACTCTATACAACTCGATTGGAAACATTCAGGTTGCTTGCTAGTTGCTAGTACTTTATAAAATAAATTCAGTTACTGTATATCAGTTCAGGTATCCAGGATCTGGGCATCTACCCAGGTATCCTCTATACCGAAATTACAGAAAGGAAGTCAAAAAGCCCACTTTTGTGAACATAGCATTATCAACCGCCAATGATTTTTCGAAGCCTGCATCAAATGGTTAGCTCGTCAGGATGGCAGGACTTAGCGTAATCCTTTTAACTGCATTCGAAGCACCTGGCGGAAACAACAATGTAAAGTTCATGAATCTCATGAAATATTTCATCTTAACTCTACGTGTTACAACCGAATAATTAAAAACTTTATTGAATTATTTTTCATTTCACAAGTAGACCTAAATCACGACAAGAGACGATTGTGTGCCCATTACTGAAATATTCTGGGTCGCTTCCATGCAACTGCATCACGAAATAACGTCACTACAGATCAACTCTTTCTTGGGAGCTCGCTAGCAAGGCCAGTGACGATGGACTGCACCTTTTCACAAGGCAGTGTTCGATTTCCATTCAAATAAAAAGAGGGTATACTAAACGCAAACTCAACTCTTTTTATTTAAAAGCGAAGCGTACCTCTACGTCAAACACTGCAGAGAGTTTTCAGTTTTTAATTACATCTCAAGAATGTTACTCGAAATCGAAAATCTGAGTCAACAGCGCACTGTGTTTGGCAAACCCTACAGTCTGAATAAAATATTACAACCATTAGCGTAGTTATTCTGATTATTAATTGATAATTAGTAAAAGTTAATTATAAATAAAACAATATTGAATTTAATGTAAGACACATTTAGATTTTCAGTATGTAGGGCTTATAAACCATAATGCACTTTTGATTAAGATTTTGAATTTCGAAGTCCATTCTTGAGATATAATTTAAAAATGAAAATGTTGTGTGGTTTTTGACATAGAGGTACCCTTCGCTCTTAAGTTGATGGAATACCCGTGTTATAAAATGGTACCTGGTTCTGAAAATCGTTACCCAAACCGACCTCTAGATTATAAATAAAAATTGTACTAATAAAAATAGTTATGATCTGATTTCTTTAAGTTTGTACATTGTACCCTTCTTCTTTTAGTTTTAACCTTTTTTGTGAGTTAGAGCTGATTCTAATCAACTTTTCTTGCAGGATCAAGAGTGGTAATCCAGGTTACTTAGTGGCTTTCAACACTGGTGACCATGACGTCACTGCAAACTTGTCTGAGCTTGACAACCTCGATGAATTAACTGTCGCCATCAGAAGCTCCAACATTAATAATGAGGCCATAGCTATAAAGTAAGTTAACCATTTGTCACATGAAAAAATTGTGAAGAAATCACATACAGTATTATTTAATATTTAAATTGGTAAACAAATTCTGTTGGTAGGTTGAACAACATAGCTGTCTTTCAAGCAGCTGAAAATAATTTGTGTTTTCATTTTGTTGATGTTGTAATAGACCTCTCAATTGAAAAGACCTATTTTTAGGAGTGAAACAAGGTTGCAGCAAATACAACAATATAACACTGTTTAAAACTAATTTATTATGAAATACACAAATGAAAAATATTAAATGATAGTTAAGTTTATTGGCAGTTTGACTTGTTATTGAGTTGGCCTTGGCCCTTGAGTTCTTTAGTTCTTAAATTCTTTGTATAGTTCTTTTATCTTTTTATATTTGTTATATGGTTTTAAGTTTTAATCATAGTTCGTTTCACTTTCACACGTTTTATAGTTCGTAATTCTTAGTTCGTAAAATCTTTATTTATAAGTTCTTGGTTCTTTGTTCGTTAAATCTTTATTTATAAGTTTTAAGCTTTAAGTTTTAGATAATGATCGGTATTCGGTACATTACGGTTTGTTGTAGTTCGAGTTGTAGTTGTAGTTGTAGATGTAGATGTAGCTGTAGATGTAGTTGTAGATAGTAGATGTAGATGCAGATGAATATGAATACCTAGGGAGGCATGGTGAACCGGGCCCGTGGACTAGGCTCCTGCCTTTGTCCTGGAGACGGCTTGTCGCTGGTCGGGACTCACACGTCTGTCCTCGGATGTTACTGTTGGCCGACTGTTTTTGTGTCTTGGTCCGTTCTGGAATGTTTTGAAATCTTCGGGTGTGAAGGGGGTGGGGGTGTAACTGTTTTGATTGGTTTGTCGCGTTGTTGCTAGGCAAAGTTGCGTAATACGTTCGTACACGCGCGAGTTTACTACGCATTTGTTGCACTGGATATTTACTATTTCACAATCTTGAAGACTAAACTTGTGGTGGCACTGTTCGATTTGAGGGTTCCTTTGTCTGAACACATACGCATTAACACGTGCACTGTCCGTATAGTCCATTCGAAAAACATGTCTGGTTATATCGTTTCTAAAAACATTAGTCAAAACTGCCGGAATGTGAAATGTCAAAACTTCCGAAAAACAAACAATAAACCTTAAATACTAATAATATGAATAACTATTGTCATGGAATGTCAGGTAGGCACACTGTACTGCCACAATGTTTATTCTAGTTTTACACTCTTAATTTTATCACTTGATGTAATAATAATACAATTAGGAACATTATGAAGAGTATAAACTCACCATATTTTCTATTTCAGAAGCAAATGGCCAAAAGAAGGGGTCCTGTTACCAGCTAAAGGAGCATTGGTTCTGACATTTGTTCCGAAGAAAAGTGAATAATAATACAGTAATAATAATAATCATTCATCATCTTATTAATATAAATAAATACATGTAGCCTAAACATGATCTTAAGTCATGCTTTTAATCATTCACTAGATTCATTAGATAAGTAGACCTGTGTACAATGTATGTGTTACTGTTTTATGAATTTTCATGGATACTGTGAAAATGACGTGTGGGTTATGTTCAACTCTTCAATTCAAATAATTTTATGTACCATTTAGAGCTACTGTTAGACAAATAATAAGTATTGATTCACTTATATTTTATAATTTTTTACAAGACAACCACACATTTACTTTGCAAGAAAAGCACAGATCAGAGCTCACTGTGCATTGCCAATAGCAATTGCTTAAAAACTTTTAAAACATTCTTATATAAAATGTGTGACTTATTTATAATTATTGTAAGCATATCAATAAGGGTATGCTATTCAAATACATCTGGCATGTTTGGCAGTGTTATTAGTCAATTACATTTTATGATTCAAAACTACATACTTAATTTGTATTTGTAGTGTATTTGTAGACCGCAAACGTCGTGAACCTCGCCATGAGTTATTAAAAAAATGCTTATACATAGTATCTATATTTTGTGTGGGCGATATTATCATGAATAACTATGATTCCCTGAACCATGATATATAAATAAATTTCTATTTACAGTCGACCCATTCAGTTACAAGAACTGATTCTCAGTATGGGACATTTATGTATAAAATTTATTATGTGCTTTGTTACTATGATGGCTCCAAAGTCACCTATGTATACATGTTTCATATAGATGGATTGATATGGATTTCCAATTTTCATATTGATTAACATCCCTAATTTCTGTAAACATGCATTTAATGAACACTGTTTTCTTTACTACAAATGTAGTTTTAGATATGCATGTGCAAATAATAAATGTACTGTAGTAGGTCTACTAATAAAATGTGTTATGCAAACAACTCTACTGTTTTATTTTCTATGGATAATGCTTGGTTACAAACTTGAAAAGAATATTATCACATAGTAGTGTGGACCGAATCAAGATGGTAGCAACAGGTGCAAAAGCTATGGGGTTTGCATAGGGTTCCCAATTGTCCCAGTTTGAGCGGGACAGACCAGGAATCGAAGATCTTGTCCTGGTTGAAATTAAACTGATTCCGGGACGAGAAATGTCCCAGAATTGCATGAAAGTGTCTAAAGCTGGGATTTCAGTCGAGGATAGCGCGGCGTGGCGCGGCGCGGATGAAGATTGCAGCCAATCAGCGTGCTCTATTTCTCAGCCGAGGAGAGCCGCGGATTTCTATCCGAGGATTGAAAATATTCAATATTCCAGCCGGCGAACTCCACGCTCGGCATGACGTCACTTTGAATGACCAATAAAAAATCGAGATTACGACAACAAACAAATGACTGAAGACTTTGCCGAAAGATTATTGTTGACTTGTTGGCTGTCGAAAAGAGAGAAATCGTGTATAATATATTCCACAAACACTATAAAAGTAATGTTTTGCGTGTTCAAGCGTGGAAGGACGTGGCGAAAGATTGTAACAACACAGGTAAGCAAAACGCCTAGGCCTAGGCTAGGCCTAGGGCCCTAGGCCTAGGCCACAGATAGCGCATCGTGCAATCTGCAAGTGAAATGGCTGGCGAGGAGAATCCGCGCCACGCCATGCCACGCCGCGCCGAGCACATCCTCGACTGAAATCGCAGCTTTATTTCTGCCTGCGACCCCGCACCGCCCAAAACGAGCAGTGAGAATGGATACCAAATTAATGTGAGCATGGTTTTTCAAAGGTGACTTTTTCAAATGCACGATGTGAAACATTTCATAGGTTTCAATAAATATAAAAATAACCTATTAATATTGTTATAGTCACACAATAATTATTAAAATAAAAATCTCAAACAGACACGTGGACACCTAATTTCTAATTCTCTGCCAATCCTTTAAATGCAGGGGAAGATTTTTGTTCAAAAAGAATGTGTTGAATTCTTTGGAATTCTTGTTAGGTTAAAGTTAACATATTTCTTGTCAAGCAGTAAAAACACAATTTTGGAACGTAAATCATGAAAAGATCAACAAAAATGTTTGCCTTCGGCAGTATCACGTGGGCCGTTTCCTTTCCTTTTCCTGCGCTATTTGTCCTGGAATGTTATTTTCCAGAGTTGGGAACCCTAGGTTTGCAGTACTCAAGCGTGTTGATCACAAGAACGTAGTTTCGGATATCCGTACCGTGATCATGTTGACGTTCAACAATTAGACTAGTTAATTGTGACCAATTTTCAACTCGATTTACGAATTCTTATTTCACGAGTAAAAAAACGGGGTCAAAATCTAGCTTCTTTACTACAGTGCAGTAGACCACTAAGGTCAATAGAAGTACTAAACAAAAATGGCATAATACAAAATTGGCTAACAAAAAATCACAAAAATGGACATTAGTATTGCCAAATGTTTGTGTTAGTTTCTGATTTGCTCCTTGTATCGTGTGGTATTTTAGTAGTAGTAGTAGTAGTAGTAGTAAAATCTTTATTTAGCACAGTTGCTATTTTTACACCCATTACACTCTAAACATATTATACAGGCTATAGAATACAAAATAACATAAATATCCAAACAGTAAAACAGTCAATATATGGCCATTAAGGCCTCATTAAAGGCTATAAATTAAACACTTCTGCAATTCGTAAGTGGAGAAGAAGTGTGTGAACCTGTCAACCCCCACCCTGTCGCACTCTTTTGTTTGGAGAAAATATCTCACAGACGCCTGACCTTCATGCCAAGTGTCTGGTGTCAGCAACCAGTGTGTTGTCTTCCTGTTAATTGCGCTTGCAGGTAACGTCCAACTCAACCCTGGTCATTCAGCTGTTCACCCTAGGGGGGTGACCCATTTACTTAAAATAAATGGGACCTTATTGCTGCAAAACTTTGCTTAGTCTGCGACTTGAATCAACTTTTTATTGCCGTTAACTGTGGTCTTGCTCGTCCTGTACAATACCATCCTGTGCCGATTCATTATTTAGCCAAGATTCTCAAGATGATACCTCTGTCCCAGATATTTCTGTACACATCAAAAATTCTGTTTTTCAATGCTAGAAGCATTAAAAATCCAAAGATTCATTACAAGGCACTTCAAAAGTCTGTGTAAGCTTCAGTCTGCTCTTTAAAAAAAGGTTATTCCATTTATTTCTGTTTTTATGGCGTCAATAATCGAGATGATTTTTATGATGATACAATAATGTGTGTTCCATTTACTCCAATCAAAATTAATATTTGAAACTGTATTGGTCGACATGCAATAATATAAATACACATTAAATTTACAGTATGTCAAAATTAATTTTGAATTTCGCGGTGAATAAGACACCGCCTTTTATTGTACAAATGTGGTAGCCATTCCACTTGCCGGTAGCAGTTTGTTGTATTTTGTGTGTGGTTGTCAATTTATTGCTACACGCATTTTTACAGCACCCTTGTCACATTCAGAATGGGTGTGCCTGCATTTTTTCGCTGGCTGAGTCGAAAGTACCCGTCAGTTATTGTCCCGTGTGTTGAGGAAAAGGTAACATACGAAATTTGGGGCCTAAGCTAGGCGTAGATTTGGAGAAGGGTAGTTAGTCTAGTTTTGAGGTTATGGTCGGTCATATCCAAATCCTGAACCCAGGCGTCAGCCCTTACGGCTTTGATTTTCGTCTTAGGGTAGATAGATATGCATTGTAGAAACACTTCGAGTCTCTAGGCCTAGGTCCATTACTCTCAGAATACTTGAAGGGTCGAAGCTAAGACTCTAACTTTGCTACAGGCCTAGGCCTAGCCTAGGCCTAGGCCCTACTAGGGCTAAGTGAAAGTCTTACACATTGGATGTAGGGGAGTGTCCGATTATTATTCTAGATGGTAATGCTTGTTCTTGGTCTAGGCCTAGTTCTGGGTCTTGGTCCTGTTTCACTACAATCTTTCCAGCAATAACATAGACTACGTATATCACGCAAGTTTAACGCGCTTGGGATGAAGGCGCCTTGCTTTCAATCGGTAGCGGAGTGAGGAATCTGCTCCGTATATCACGTCAATCTGAAGCGCCCTTACCTACACCGGCTGCGAATTCAGCCAATCACAACACAGGCCGTGCATCGCGGAGCCGCTTTGACGTGTATATCACTTAAATCAAAGTGATTTCTAGCCTCCAACTCGCTTGCCCAAGCGAGTTGGATCGCCGCCGCCTTGAGGTAAATTCGACGTGTATACCACACTCTGCAACCGATTGGAACCAAGGCGCCTTCATCCTAGGCGCCTTAAACTTGCGTGATATACGTAGTCATTGTTTCAAAAAGGTATGACGAAGCGTCAACGTAGGATTGCTCTAGCCGCAATTGCACTTTTAATTCTAATTTGTCTAATTCTTGGTTGCATGGTCATATCTGGCATAACTATTTGGACGTTATTGTTACTGATGATTGATGACATAAAATTTAAAAAAATCTTCTGGTTCTAACAAGACAACATTAGGCCTACTAATAATAATAATATATCTTTATAAAAGCCGGGTTTATATAAAGTCACAAGGATTATGGTTTAGTTATAAGCCGAGTTGGAAGATAGGGATCACATACAATGGTTCACACAAACTCGTCATTGCAATAGTCATAGTCGTAGTCACAAGCGAGTTGAAAAATGTTCAACTCTCTTATTGCAATACCATATTCCTTGTGACGGACCAATCAGGGGTTGAAACGTCACTACTCGCTTATAACAAGCCAATGAAATGCCATAAACGATGAATCAGTGCTACAGAGCTTATACCTTATTGCAATTCCATACGACTATAACAAAACCTTGTGACTTTATATAAACCCGGCTTTAGCGACTACGTGCTATTACATTTTCCTGCCATACATTATTACAATCACAATTATTGCAATATACAATCAAGTCCAATTATCAATTATTATCAAACTAATATAACATAAAACAGTCATTAATTAATATGCATAGATAGTCATAATTAGAAGCAAACTCACAAAAACACAAAAAATGTTATATGTACTATGTTATGGTACTATTTGAATACGTCCCTGGACAATAACTAGGCCTACCTAAATAGGGGGCTATGTCTTTTAGCGTTTAATGTCAAAACGTGTTTATGTTAAAACTAGGGGTGTGCGAGTAGCACTTTTCCAAATCGAGTCGAGTTCGAGTTCGAGTAGTAAATAACTCGCGAGTTTCGAGTCGAGTCGAGTTTCGAGTAGTGCCTGAATATATAATAAAAAGATACAGGAAAGGAATAACTACCGGTAGAGGACTAGGCAGACTAGACCTAGGACCCCATCTAAGTTACCGCCAAGTTCACTTAGGCTAGGCCTAAAAGCTGTCCCTGAGGCCTAAGCCTATCTGGGGCCAGGCCTAAAACCATATACTGTAATTTGTTCAATATTATTGTCTCCCTAGGCCTAAGGCTCAATAGATGCTAAATTCTGCCAACTGGGTCTAGGCCTATGTGATCTAGACAAGGAAAGTACTAAGGCTTGCCCTAGGTCTTGGGCCTTGGGATAGGCTATGCTTGAAGCAAGGCCAAATGCTAGGCCTAGGCCCAACCTGTAGACCTAGGTCTACACTGTACACAGGGACCTGGCACAGGAGAAGGACTTTAAGAGAAACAATAGAACTACAGTGTAATTTGTTTTGCAGATGGGTTGTCGGATGGCCACTTTTGTTTTTGTGCGACCATGTTGGCGAGTGTTTCCCCATTTGAGGTTAATAATGCAAAGATTAGGCCTACATTTTGAACTTAAGTTGTATGGAACGTTTTAAAAATGGTTTCAAATACATGATGATCAGTAGGGAATATAATAATATAATATCTTTGATGATTAGGTACCCTTAGGTCTAGGCCTAGGCCCTAGCCTAGGACCAGCATAGGACCAGGGTCTAGGCCTAGGCTAGAGTATGCTAGGCCTAGGCTCTTTGAACATAGTAGGCCCAGGTCTAGGCCTAGGCCTAGGTTCTCGAAGATTCCCTTCCATTTGTTTGGCTGCCACTTCTACATCATCCACACTTTCATCAATTAGTTCACAAAAACCGCAGACACTTTTTGCGAATTTGCAGCAGCTGGATAAGCGTCGTCTGCGCGGTCTGCGTGTATCGACTATCGATCTGCTCAATAATGATCGATAGGTCACTTTTTCTTCAAAGTCGATTGTAAAATCGATATTCAAGCTATTTTAGGATACTAGCGCTACCTATTGGCGGCATTTTTAACCAGTTGAATACGGCGGCTCAGTCGATCAAAACTACTCGAACTCGACTCGTTTTTCATGAAAAACTCGATCACCTCGAGTCGAGTAGTAACTACTCGACCGAACTCGACTTTTCGAGTACTCGCACAGCCCTAGTTAAAACGTTTTGAAATAGCCTATACTGATACAGTGTATGGGTTCAAAACATTTGGACGTAGGCCTAATATGCTAAAAAATGTTAATTGGAAAACTCAAAAGCTCATAACGCTTTTATTAGTTGATTGTTATTAGTTAAGGATGGTCCACACTGATTTTTTAAGCATAAGATTTAAGGTTTAACGCGTAGCCTAGTCGTAAAGTTGGATCATAGGAAACACAAAGTTTTAGTTTTAAGACATTGTTTTCATTGTTGTTCTTAAAACGTCTTAAAACCTTAAATCTTATGCTTAAAAAATCTGTGTGGACCAGCCTTTAATGTAGACTTCATCCCAAAACAGTTTTTGACACGCACATTCATACTGCCATCTGACAATTCTACAGTTTGGTAGATGCTGTTGCCTGTTATGATGTACGTGTGCATCCCAAAATGGTTTGAGACTTTAGCTTAGATCATCCACTGATCTTGTGATTTGAGTGATGCAAATCACTTTCTAAACTGTATTGGGATTAAAGTATTCCACAGCAAAACCGATAGATATTTCAAAATCTTTAAACCATTTTAGACTCAAGCCAATTTGCGTTAACCGTTTCCGAGCTCTGTGGTATATCTATTCACTATTGTAATCACTGTCACACATAAAACTAATCAATATACCATACCTAGCATAGATGATCAAATTGTGCAAACTTACCTATCTGTAGGAAAACAAGATTGCTGGATCATATGCCTACCACTGGATTCAAAAAGGTGTTCAATATTGGTGGTAGTCCTAATCTTTTCTCTTGACAGTCATTGGCGCCGAGTACGGGGGAGCGACGGGGCTCGAGCCCCCCCAGCTGTAACGCAGGGGGGGCTGCGTGAGGAGCTGACAGGAGTTTCTTCTTCAAACAGTTACTAGTTTCGTTTTTTTGCTACAGGGCCCTTCGAATTAATGCACATCGACAAATTGTGTCTCTTCCCCATACCATGTATTGTATATGAGAGCGTTCATCTTTGTAGGGTGTGCCTTGGTTCTTTGACAGTCCATCTCGCTCTGCCCCAAGTAGCAAAAATTAGTTTTCTAACAATATTTTCGTAGAATAACTGTCAATAGCAGGGGCGCCGGGTTTACAAAATTCCGAGGGGTGCTGAACATCTTTGAGAAGTGACCAAGCACGGGGGGTGTGGGGGGCGGAGCTCCCCACAATTAGCGCCGCAGGCGAAATTTTTTTTTACCCACTTTTTAGAGTGTGTTTGGTGCACTCTAGAAAAAAAGGTGGCCTGAATGCAACGCCAAAATAATGCATATTTTTACAGTAAAAACTAGTAAACCGTAAAAAAAATATGGAAGTGCGAGATAGACCATGTTACAACCATCGAATATACATATTATTATTATTATTATTATTATTATTATTATTATTATTATTATTATTATTATTATTATAATTATTATTATTATTATTATTATTATTATTATTATTATTATTAATTATTATTATTAAATTATTATTATTATTATTATTATTATTATTTATATGCATATGTATATGATCACGTACAACCATGATGTTTGACTAGCTCTAGTATAGCATCATCAGTTCTCAGCGCGATCACTGTCGATTGTTGAGCATGGCCGGGCACCCCCACCGGATTCCGGTTCGAGCATAGGGAAGTGGAGAAGGGCCTGTGTACTTTTAAGCACAATTAATAATCACAATGCGATTATCAATACTTGTTTAATATTATATCGTTAATACTAAATTAACTACAACTTACAAATATATCAAATCAATTGGTAGAGATTAAAGTTCAAGATTTGTTTACAGATGTGTTGCTCTCATAGCAAACGTATTTCTCCGTTGCGTGGTTTCCAATATAAACTTATCAGCAATTTCCTCACAGTCAATGGCGTCAGTTCGTAGGCGATGCACATTCAGTACAGCAAGAGAATTCAAGTGCTTAGGCGTCATCGTAGAGCGTAGGTATGTTTTGGTGCGACGGAGAGCTGAAAATGAACGTTCTGCAGTACAGGATGTTACAGGAATTGTTAAAACCACACGGCAGAATTTTACAAATTCTGGCATCATAGTGAGAAGGTGGCTGTATTTATCACGTTTGAGCTGTATGCAATAATACACTGACTAGATGGCGTCAGTATAGTGTTAAACTGAATACACTGAAGCGAACGAACGAGCGAGTGTAAAATATTATTATACACTTTCACAATCACACATCACACTAGTCAGTGGCGGCTCGTGGTATAAAATAATAGGGAGGCCAGGACAATTTAAGAAAGATCGAATATGGAAGCAATGGAAATTAGTGGCAGTTCAGGGGGGTCTGGGGGGCGAGCCCCCCAGTTTGCCCCGCAGGGCGATTTTTTTAAACTGCATTTTTCTACGTTGTTTTAGGTGTTATAATGTGGTTGTGGATGTGGTTTTAAGTTGCCCGATTTAAGTTGACGACACTTGCCATTAACCATAACAATCTCCATACCATAACGAACCAAACTCGCCTGTTCCTCTCCATCCCTTTGCAGTTATGGCATAGCTGGTTTCAGTCTTCCGTCTTGTTTTAAATCTTTATTTTTTTCTTTCCTCGAAGCATGTCTCGTTAATGGTCGCACTAATAACTCGTCAACTACATTTGACTTCATTGAATCAAGCAACAACACAGGAAGAACACCAGCAGAAAAACAAACGACAATCCCCTGCAAACTACAAACTGCTGAGTATGATATATTACAGAAAGCGGGCGACTCGGTTACCTTCGTGAAAAATCCGAAAATAAACGAAGCGGCCGGCCTCCTCTGGCATCTTATTGCACGTGCAGCAACTTAGGCGGGGAGGGCGGGAGTATGCCTACCGCAATCCCCCGCACACCGCTCAGGTACCTATAAGCTGAACGACTGAGAGGCCCGGACTCACGAAGTTCCTCGCGTTTCTACTGGTTCAACGCGGCTAGCAGCCACATTCTGAAGAGGCGCGAAACTTTGAAACGTTGAACATTTTTTGTTTGAAAACTTTTACGATAAATATGTATATTATGTAAGATGAACATTAAAATACATAGTACCATTTTAAACAAGATCACAGACAAGATTAATCCTCCTCCCTCCGGAAATGTTTGAGGAGGCCCGGCCTCCCTTGCCTCCCCCCACCAGCCGCCACTGACACTAGTGTAGGCCTACTCGAATTTACAAACCTAGTAACTGTTGATATCGTCACCGAGTCTCGCCACTGTGGTCTATAACTTCATTACTAATTTGATGTGTTCTGAAATTTACTAGTCATGATGAATGTAAGGCTTTGCGTAAGCAGTCTTCAATTGAAGAGAACAGTAGGCCTAATACCTCGGAAAATACCAAAATATACGCACAATCAACCTACTTGAGGCGAACTAAAGGCGAGATCGACAAGAAATTCGGAATCGCGACACCGACCCACGACCCTAGCTACTATAATTTTTAAACCTTCGTTAAAATTCGAATGAAACTCCTTACACCGCAATCTTCACCTACCTACGATGCAATTCAATTCAATACAGAACACTAGTGTGTATATTATACATATAGCATAAATAGCTTACTTCTTGTTCTCACAACAAACTTATCCATAATCCACAAACCACACAGTAGGCCTTCACACACCAGTAGCTGCCGTCACTCATTAGACCTGACGGACAACGCTCCTAGTTTTACACGCACAAGTCTTGACAGGTACAATAGAAGGGGAGGGGTGGAGGGAGGGAAGGATCGAATGCGCAGAAGACAATGCGCGCTCATTACTACCACTCGCGGTCACTGTATGGCACAGCAACAAAGACCCCCGCCCCCTCACGTGATGAAGCTGACTGCAAGAAACAGTGGATATCATTTCGTCTACTTCAAATGTGATTACCATTAAAGTTACAAACATATTTTAAAATAAAAAAAATATTGTTTTAATCACTTTGATTGTATCCAATTTGAAAATAGAAAAAAAAATAAAAAAAAATAAAAAAAATAAAAAAAATAATAAACCCTCAAAACTCAGATAGAAATAGGCGTATTTGTCTTTAAGTCAGGATATTTCGAGGGGTGCTGCGCACCCCTCGAAACAATCCGAGGGGTGCTGCAGCCCCTGAGCACCCACATAGTCGGCGCCCCTGGTCAATAGAAAGTCAATAGAGCCAATAGAGCCTATAATTATAGAATTTCACCTGACAGATCTAGGATGTTCAATGTCAACTTGTGTGAAAAAACTTGTACATCTTGAAAAGTCCAATCCCTTCTTGGTAAAATCACCCTATCAATGGTTGCAAAACCGTTCGTTTAGCCAGACCACGGATTTATAGGATCTCTTAACGTTAATAAATTTTATTTATTATTTAATAAAAAAACTTCATTCATAACAAATAGGAATGACTGCAGTTGGTTGCAGCGTCTGCAAATGTGTAACATATTATCTGTAGAAAACTCTCTTAATGAGCTGGACACATTGTACATAAAAAAAATGTTCTTAAATATTGTAGATATTGATCCTTTGTCAAGGGTACAGCTTGGATACAGATCTGCTCGTTATGGCAAGGGTGTATCCCTGATTCCTCCATTTGCTCGTACAGCACAGTATAAGAGAGGCTTCTTTTGCCGTGCCGTCAGTCTTTACAATTCCCTAGACCTTAGCACCCGGCTATTAAGAGAAATTAAACCTTTTAAGGCTAAGCTAAGGCAGACTTGTCTCGAGAGTCAAGCTCCTTAGCATTTGTACATGTAAACTACCTACCTCTACCCTCGCCTAAAGTCACACACACACTTCCTCACGCACCCTCACGCACACACACACACTCACACACACACGCGCATACACACTCACACTCACTCACACACACACACGCACACACACACACACACACTCACACACACACACACACACACACACACACGCACACGCGCACACCCACTCATAATCTTTGGCCTGTGTACATAGCTTGTATTTTTTTTTTTTTAGTTTAATGACGTGTACATAGCTTTTATTTCTTTTTTTTTTAGTTTGATTGTTAATTTTTAGGCTAATTATAATTCAACTAGTCGTAAGTCTAGATTTAGTTATTGGAATTAGACTGGTGGGGAAACACCTGTGTGCTAAGGGGCTATGCTCTAATTTTTCCCACCAGCAATGTGTTTGTAACATTTAAAAATGTAATTAACATATTGAAAATAAATAATAAATAATGCGTCATTGTACACATATCTTCACAGGAAGTGTTTGTTATAGACAATTACGAAATGAATTTATATAATAGGTTAAAACTAAAAAACAATGTTGGTGGAAGGTTTAAATTCGAGAATAAAATATTATATCTTAATACTGGGTATTTTAACCCTCCCTTTTAAAATAATACCTCAGATAGCTTCTAAGGCCATCTCGATAACAATAGTACCCCAAAAAAATTTGCCTTCGGCGGCTGGGGCTTCGCTCCAGACCCCAGACTTCCCACGCAGATACTGTTGATTGGAGGTTGAGCCCCCCCAAGGAAAATCAAAACTCGGCGCCTATGTTGACAGTCACAAGAGGTGATTTTAATTTGTAATGTAATTTGATAAGAGCTAAGACATCACCTAAACAATGTCCTTCCATATTAGACCCCCTTCCTGGGTTATTTCTAAATCAAATTACCACAATTTATGATATTATGATTGCCATTTTAATTATTTGTTAAAAGCCTTGTTTGGTCTGGTACTGAAAAATGTTCTTGTTATGCTAAATTAGGCCTTATTATGTATAAAATGTTCTTTTGTAGGCAAAGGTATGTAATGGTGTGAAGGCTCCAATAGATTGCACCTTGCCAAATCCTAATTCAATTGAATTTGACAACCTGTATTTGGATATGAATGGAATCATACATCCATGCACACATCCAGAAGATAAGTAAGTATTTACCTGTAGGCCTACCTACTTTTTTTCAGTTTACCAAACACTATTGTGTGTTTATTTGGCCCTAGAAAGTACTAATGTAGGATAGTCTCGATTAGCCTCGTTGCAAAAATATGAGACGTTAAGCCCAAATATCAATCAATCACTAATGTAGGCCTAATTTAGTAATTTTGCTATCCATTATCTGTGTAATCCAGTAATCCTACATCATTTATGGTTTCTTCAATGAGCGTAAATATAATTTACATAATATTTAGGGTGTCCATATTATTTGAAAAGTGAAAAACCAGTACATGGCCTATGCGTTAATAATCAGTCAAGGATCGAGTTTGCAACACAGCTGCTTAGTTCGTTATTTTGGGTACTGGTGCATAATTAAATTTGTGTAGGTCTACAATGAAACTTGTTTGTTTATAACAAATGCATTATAACAAACTGTTTTTGAGGTCCCAAAAGGTCTTATGCATGTAAAGGTACCATCTTTATAAAGAAATGTCTAGTCTGAGACGAGTAAATTAATACGATTAGGCCTACAAAGATCATCAAAACTAATGGCCAAACACAGCCTTGTTTACTCAGCGAGTGTGGAGACGATTAACTAATGCAGAAGTAGCTGGTATATTATAATGTAGGCCCTAGGTAATTTTGTTTGTAAGCAAAAAACGGGAGTCGTTGAAAACAAATGGTGTGAATCAAGACATTGGCTTTAATGGTACCGTGAAATATGGGTTCCACTTTCTGTCCTTGTCTGCAGTTACAACTAAATTATACTAGACTCTGAATGTTTTAATTTCAGGCCAGCTCCCAAAAATGAAGATGAGATGATGGTTGCCATTTTCGAGTGTATTGATAGGCTTTTTTCAATTGTTCGCCCTCGCAAACTAATTTATATGGCTATCGATGGAGTTGTAAGTACCAAGTTAAGCTAAATACTATTTGACCTCTTCAGCATTCATAATCATTATCTTTACGTCATTAATTTTTGTGTCTAGGCTCCAAGAGCGAAAATGAATCAGCAACGCTCTCGGCGGTTCCGTGCTTCAAAAGAAACTTCAGAAAAGATTATAGAAATGGCTCGTATTCGTTCCGAATTAGCGGCCAAGGGCTGCTTTCTCCCCCCGGAAAAAACAAAAGGAGAGCACTTTGACAGTAATTGTATCACTCCGGGAACGCCCTTCATGGCCCGACTATCCTCGTGTCTTCACTATTACATACACGACCGTATGAACAACGACCCCGCATGGAAGGGCATCAAGGTGATTCTCTCGGACGCCAACGTGCCGGGCGAAGGAGAACACAAGATCATGGACTACATCCGGCGACAACGGGGTCAGCCGGACCACGATCCGAACACGCAGCATTGTCTCTGCGGGGCCGATGCGGACCTGATCATGTTGGGCCTCGCCACTCACGAGCCCAACTTCACCATCATTCGAGAGGAGTTCAAGCCCAACCAACCTCGACCGTGCGACATGTGCGGCCAGAACGGACACGAGATGAAAGATTGCCAGGGACTCCCCAAAGAGCTGTCGGGTGCCCTGGACGAAGTTGCTCCGGCTTTTAGTAGCGAGGGTGAATTCATTTTTGTACGACTTTGTGTTCTTCGAGAATATCTGGAGAAGGAGTTAGAAATGCCTAACTTACCATTCACTTATGATTTTGAAAGGGCTATTGACGACTGGGTCTTCATGTGCTTCTTTGTGGGCAATGACTTTTTACCACATTTACCATCCTTGGAAATCCGAGAGGGTGCAATTGACAGACTCGTTACATTATACAAAAATGCTGTATACAAAACTGGGGTAAGTTTTGATCATTCAAGTAGACCTAGTACTGAAATTTTCCTTGATTTATTTTCTTCTGGTAGGTAGACCTATGTAATGCCACTCGTGTTATTATTTCTGTTTTAGGGATTTATTACGGATAGTGGGGATGTAAATCTGAATCGTGTCCAACTGATATTATCTGACCTGGGGAAAGCTGAGGATGAAATTTTTAAGAAACGCCAGCAGGATGAACTTTCATTCAGAGCTCGAAATAAAGCAAAGCAAAGGCGTATGAAAATGCAGAACAACCGGGGTCGCCCTTCGTTCCTGCCTCAAGGCCAATTTGCTCCTACTGTAAGTCTGTTTTATTCTCTGACAGTCTGTGGACTGGACTTGAGACAAACTTACTAAAATTATGTCATGAACCATGAGGTCATGAGTCGTCTCATAAAAAATCACTTGTACCAGATTATACGATGCAGCAATTTCTTCACTAGTTTCAGTTAAATATGTACATTTAAATTAACCCAGTTTGAATGATAAGTTTGAATTAATGAGAGCCTGCGGTAATATTGTTATTGTACATAATAATAGGTATCTATGAGTTGGTTTCTATTTGCTTGCAAACACTATTTCACAATGGAAATTCGGATTAGGCTACCTACTTGTTTCAAAATGGTCCTGAATTTATCAGGCTTAAATGTGATGAAATACTGACTCAAATAAAGTGCCTAGGAATTGTTTTGTAAGCCTATCCTGTAAATTTGATTTGCAGCCGTTAGGACGGGGGTCGAATCCTATTCAGAATCCTCGTCAGGAAGCTTACCGCATGCGTACTGAGGGTATGCACTCGCAGTCTGGACAACAGGTAGGTCACTCTTTTTGAAACCTCGCTTCTGAGCGGCAATTCTGAAAGTTTGTTACAGTTGATACGTATTTCATTATTGTGTCTTTGTGTAGCTCAGTTTTAATATTTGTGCTACATTAGATTTTCCCCTACCTGTATTTACATAATTATGTAAACAATTTTCATATATTGTCAAATTGACATGAGATTTACAAATACAGTATCTCTGATGAGCTCTTGATACAAAAATACGTTACAATGTTATTAAAACCTATTGTCCGTGTTCTTGGTTAAGTTGACATTGATCTTGTGTTGTCTCCTCAAGTAAATTTACGCTGTGTCAAAATAATAATTTAACTTTCTCTTATATTATATACGAAATTAGCACGGTCAGAAAAGGAAATATGATGAAGTTGAGAAATCTGATGAAGAGGAAGAACCTAATGATGAAGTTCGTCTTTGGGAGGAAGGTTTCAAGAACCGGTACTACGAATCGAAGTTTGATGTTGACCCAGAAAATTTCAAGTTTAGACAAACCGTTGCTTTCCAGTACGTGCGAGGCCTATGCTGGGTACTACGGTACTACTATCAGGTGTGTTATTTTTGTTGATGATTGATTATGATTTGATTACGTTTTATGAATAGTAAATGGTTGGTGGACTTAAATCTGCATTGTTTGTGTTTGATGTTCAAGATTTCATCAATATTCAATCAAACTGTGGAAAATAAGTTGCCACCAGTCTTTTAAGATTTTCAGATGGAAATTTTCATGTGACATTGCGGTAATCACTAGATAGCCTACAGTAGATGTTTTGGGTTCAAAATTTCAAATGCATTATAATTTTAAAACAAAGGTTATTTAGATTGAGGAGGAGCAGTAGTACTAGTAAAGAGGGAAATTATCAGTGTTGTAAATAATACTTGCTTAAAGTAGCATGCTATCAGTATCACTAGCCTAAATGTTTTCTAAAACAAGTGTGCTACCTTTTGCTCTATTTTAATTTTAAAGATCAGTGGTACTAGTTTAGAAAAAAAAACAATAATCTATCCAAGAGATCATGCAAATCCCACCACACAGGAATGTGCAGACAAATATTTTGATAAAAAACAGGTACTGGTACCTAATACAATTTATATTTCAAGTGATTTGGTGAGGTTGTAAATTTCCATTTTTACCTACACATTTTTGTACAAAATATATAAATTTCATATTTAGGGTTTTTGTCCCTTTTTTCGTCATATCTCAAGAACGCCACACAAAATTGATAAGGTGACAAATACATGCAATTTGGGTTTGTAAAAACTCAATACTGTAGCCTATAAACTTAATTTGTTAGTTTGTAGTAATTATAATTGTCATTGCTTGTGAACTTGTGAATTTTAAGTTAATTTAAAAGTAATACCTTTAATGACTTCAAACTAACAATTACAGCTTTTCTTGTAGTATTGAGTTCTAACGAAACCAAATTGTGCATGTTGTCACTTTTTCAATGTTGTGTGGCATTCTTGAAATGTTTTGTGGTGGTAGTCTTACCTCGTACAGCAAATTATCAGTGTACTAATACAGTAAAACTTCTGGGGGCCGAATATTATTTTGTATAAAGAACATCTCTTTATAAAGATGGTACCTTTACATGCATGACCTCAAAAACAGTTTGTTATATAGATCGTTTTGTCAGAAAGACGTTTGTTATAAAGAAGTTTCACTGTATTTATTTGTACATTGTGAATGTAAGTACTCATAACTCGCAGCCTCCAGACCGATTTACAGTAAAATGTTTTTTTTTTCAAACAGGGCTGTGCATCATGGAAGTGGTATTTCCCATACCACTATGCTCCCTTTGCTTCAGACTTTCTGAATATTGGAGATCTTTCATCAGAGTTTGAGAAAGACACCAAACCGTTCCGTCCACTAGAGCAGCTGATGGGGGTGTTCCCAGCTGCCAGCAGCTCTCATGTACCAGAGCCATGGGCCAAGTTGATGAGTGATCCGGTCAGTTATTGCACAGCTCTTATTAGTTATTAGGCTTTCCATCTATGTATCTAGACCTGTATACAGTGCACACACATATGTGATACTAATCCATCATATACAAATTCACAGATAGATTTAAGTAAATAATGTAAACTTAACCATAGTAGTCTTACTCCCAGAATGAGGTCGTCTGACGAGAAAATCTTGATTAATTATTGCCTGGTTGGGTTGAAATAATATAATGTTGCAGAGACTAGTGGTTTGCCTTACGAAATAAATCCATATCTGATATTAAATAAAAGTAAAGCTGTTTAAAGTAGGGATGTCAATACCAGGAAATAGTTGTACCCGGGTACCCTCACGCCGTATCCGGACTACCCGGGTAGTAAATAATACCAAATACGGGTTTTATCGTCATGGGTGTCAAATGATTCGCAAAGTTGTGGAAAGAGACATTATATTGTTAAACGGTATCAGGTTGCATTGTCTTCGATGCAAAACGATCGCGCAAGTACTCAACAAAGCTTCAAAGATTGCGTCTCCGCTACGGTGGGCGGTGGTCGGCCGCGTCAAAGCGATGACGTCATAATCCGAGCTGAAACACGAGAACATGATTGCGGTAAAACTACGACAGGCGGGTGCGCTCCCTTGGACTCGCAACCGTTCCGCAGCATTCTTCCATAGGCTTACAGAAGATGATACTAATTGTGCTTTACGTCTCATTTTTTTTGCGACGATGACTAATCGAGACGAGGGGAGGGGGGGTGTCAAGTTAAATGCCGGCAAATTGAAAAGCGCGGCTCGTACGCTCGCACAAAGACGCCAGTAGGGAAATAAATATCGCAATGTTGAATTGATTTCGTTTTGAACAGAAGAAGGGAACGGGTAGTACCAGGTAACGGGTATTAAAAAGTTGGAACCGTACCCGTACCGTGTGTACCGGGCGGGTAACGGGTATCCGGGTACCCGTTGACATCCCTAGTTTAAAGCCAGTATCTCATCTTTGGAAAACTTTTGATATCCAGATGATATCAAGGAACCAAGCTATGAGCCATACAATGACTTCTAGGCCTGTATGACCTTTATGATGTAATATGTAACCCCCTTGACAATGTACATACAATCTTGTACTGTGGCTATACAGCTAAGAAATAAAATGAAATAATGTTTTAGAATGTTGGGTAAGAGGGAGAACACTTTAAAATCCTCATGCTACAGCTAGATTAGTGGAGAGTACAATAATATCAATTTTTTAGATGTGATGTAGTAAATGTGATGATGTGATGTATTGGCAGCATCGCCGATCCCGAGTTACAGTTCAAAATGTCGGCCATTCCCGTGTTCGTCAAACCTTTGCTAAAGGTTGTATTTACTGTTGTCAGATAATGGGTGTTTTCAGTTTTATATATCATATTCATGTATTTGTCTTTTTTCAATTTCAGGATTCACCAATTATCGATTTTTATCCGCTGGATTTCAAAATCGATTTAAATGGCAAAAAGTTTGCATGGCAAGGTGTTGCTTTACTACCATTTGTTGAGGAATCCAGACTTTTCAAAGCTGTTGAGCCCTACTACAGTGCACTGACAGCTGCTGAAGGTAAACATTTGTGTTTGTGATGTTTACTTATTGTTCCTTAACCCAGTGCAATTCCTTCATTTTTCTTTCCCTCCTACTTCACCATAAAGTCAATTAGATAATTAGTTTGGCAGTGGAAAGAGCTTACGTGTTGTAAGTAGATGGAGCTCCGTGAATTTGAAGCTACTTTATGAAAATTGGCATTGTTTAATACAAAATATTCAAATTCAGCATTTTCCCGCACTTGAGGGCTATGTTGCGAATTTTATTTTCGTTTGTAAATACTATTAATTTGAATGAAATTCCAAAACGGAGCTAGGTCTTCGTAAAGTGTAGGTTTAATAGTGTCATGCCACAAACTTTACGCTATGGTGGTGTGATGCCAGTACAACAAAGGTGGATCAAACCCAGTTGATCAGGCATAAGTTGCCAGAGTTTGATGATGGGGCACAGCAATACCCTGGGTCTGCTGTAAAGTTTGCTCAGTGATGTGATCTTAAATTTGTTACACCTAGGACATTTCGATATCGACTAAAAACAATAATGCCTATCTTTTATTGACAATATTTATAGTTTACTTTAATTTGAGTTATTTTTTATAGCCTAGTAACATTTAATAATAAGGTAACATTTAATTCTTATTAATATTAGGTCCAGTCTTACAATGTCCCTATAACTACTTATTCGTCGAATAGCTTGTTGTCTCCATGGCAACGACCAATCAAAACCCTTGGAATCCTCTAAATAGCTTAATTGCTACAAATAACTTTCTTATTAGGAGATTGTAAGACCGGCCCTTAGCCTATAAATAATTAAATAACAGCAACTTAAGAGCAAAATAATATAGTGTACATACAGATCAAAAGTAGTGTGGTAACTGGTAACCCTAAACTTTGGCATACATTTTAATCATTTTTACATTTTTGTCAATTTATTAATTTTATAGACCTTGGTCCAGCTTACTGTTTTTGATCAGCAATGTTAAAGATTTAAGTTGATAAGCCAAGATAAATAATATGTACTGTACAATGTACATAGTAATATACATTCTTGTTATATTAAATCACACCTGTTTCGTTTCAGTAAAGCGGAATGTGCGTGGTGACGATCGTTTATATGTTGGTCATGAAAACCAAGGATTTGTGTCTGTACAAAAAGTGTGCAAAAAGAAAGTGGGTGATGTGGAAGTTGAGATCAGTGTGGAGGGTATGAGAGGCATGGTGCTGCCAACAAGTGACTGTGTTTCCCAGGGAGGTACCATCATATCACCAGTGGCGGGCCTACTCAATCTGGAGGGTAATCGAGTTGTCTGGTACGTATCTCCAGCTAGAAAATACGTCATCAGTATGGGCGTGTATCATTCACTTGGGTTGATACTTCATTAGGAATTTTGATGCTTGAAAAAAGAATGGAAAAATAGGGGGGAAACATGTTGCATTTCGTTTTTTTTCCCCAGACTTTTGGAAGAATTTGGTATTTCTGGGGAAAATTGAATGAAAATCACAAATTGTAGCCACTTAGTTTGTAGTAGGCCTACATTTAAAGAAAGTTGAAATTGAAATACGTACATATACATATTTAACCACTTGCAAACCTTCAGTTTGAATGGAAAACATTTAACTTGATACAGTAGTCAATAGTCATCTGGTTGCCACATAGAATTGTCTCTAAGCTTCGTGGACACCCCAGGGCCATACCTAATCCAGAAACATCTTTGTGGACCATCTTCAAAGAGGATTCCAGTTGTTAGCCTAGTGCTGGATCTAATACTGACGATAATATCACCCTACCTCTACTCCTAGCACTACATATTGATGTTTCAACTTTAAAGATGAACAGGAATAAACTGTCCACTACTTAGTTACAGTCCAATTTTGCCCATTCTTATCCCAGACACTAGTATTAGTATTGTATGTAAATTACTAATATTATCCTACATGGTACTTAGTATCAGGGAGGAGGTGTAACATATTCCATGGAATGCGTTCCTTTTTAGGGAATTTGTATGGGAATTGGGAATGCATTCTCTGTCAAACATCAGACAAGAACTTCTAACTTATGTTACTATTTTGTGAGAACTTGTAACAAATTTAACTTTCCTTTACAAGTTTTTAGCACTGCCATCTCACTGTCATCATTGTCATCCTGTTGAATTCAGTAGTAAAGAGCATTTGAAAGATAAAACTATTTGGTCCGGCTTCTCACAATGGTCTGAATGGATGCCCCTACCCCCTTATGAATCAGTGATAAACATTTTCAGAGTGCACTGTGAATCAAGTTATATCAACTATTTAGTAGACTACATCAAGACTGTATTTTTACCAATAATCAGAAATCACTTACACTTATGAATACCGTTCTGATACATAATGAAATACAATGTACTTTCAGAGTTCAACATTTTGGCTTCTTGATTGATGTGTCTATAGAGAGACTACAGGCCTGTATGTGACCAGTGACCACACTTCATATATTGTAAGATGCGCTAAAAAAAAGTAAAAAGTAACATTAATGATCTCTAATGTTATCACGTTTTCTCTTTAGTGTGAACTTCCGAGATCCTAAATACCCGGATTCGTTTGTGTTCCCGGCAAAGCGCCTGCCTGGAGCCAAGAATCCTGATCGTGTGTTGAAACCAGAGGACCTGGATGCCGCACAAAGACAAGCGTGGCGGCCCCAAGTTGGTTTCAAACCGTCAAATCAGCAGGCTTCTCTTGGAAGAGCAGGCCATAGAATGATGGGGTAATCAATTATAATACTTGTTATATGTTAATGCAGGAGAGGCAGGGTTTCTACTACTATGTAATGGCGTATAATAATAATAATAATAATAATAATAATAATAATAATAATAATAATAATAATAATAATAATAATAATAATAATAAATATGTCTTCAGAATAGGTTTTTAAGTTGCGCGCGCGCTAATGAGAATAGGTACAGCAGGGGCGGAAATGGCGCTCTGGAGTAGCATGTCCATATTAGCATGTCATGTAACCTTCAATTCCATTTCCCCTGCCACCTGCTGCTCGCTGCTCTTGATACACTCCGCGCCCCCTGCCCCCTCGCCTAGTATCGTCTTATCACCTGCAGCATGAGCCGCTTCACTCTCGCTCGTGGTAACACACTTGTTGTCTCACTCTCTCTAGTGGACAAGGCAACTCGAGTGTGGGCGAGTTATACGTCACCCTTGTGCAAGGTTGAGATTGAAAGTGAATGATGGGGCGTATCAGACCTTTTGTAACCAGAATTATGCTGCCCAATAACAAAAATCTGTCTTGCGAATAAAGAAATATGCCTAACACATTTTAAAATGAAATTTTGATATGTATTTGGCTTAAATCCAACTTCAGAAATTTTGAGCCTTATTAAAAAAAAAATCGATATTATCGATCGATAACAATAATTGCCCTTTGATTATTGATACCCATCGTTAGTAAAGATATATTACCTGTGCAGAAAGGAGTGTGAAGTTTTATAACTTAGTACACAATAATGGACAAAAGTCTTCAGGACAAAAGATGTATCCATCCTCGAAAATCCTGTCTTTTTCCTAGAGTTATTTATAAACAGTATAAAGGTTTATTTTGCTGTTCTGCTTGAGCCTGCTAGATAGCAATGCATTGCAAACAGGGATATCGGAGGAGAGAGCAGAATTGAAGCTGTTTTCTGAATTACAGGCGAATTGGTAACAATTGCAATTCCGCACAGCAAATTGAATGACACTGACATGGACGCTAACTAAACACATTATACATTCTTCCATGCTAGTGAGATAGACAGAAGTGGCTTTTATAAAATGACATCTAGCAATTGTCATAATGTAATTTACGTAACAATACAAATATCTAATTTTCCTGCTGTGTTGCTAAGTCTAGAATGGTGAAAGTAAGCAATATGTTTTATTATTTTTAGGGGTGATCGAATACCAATTTTCAAAGTCGAATACGAATATCGAATAACGAGACCAAAATATTTCGAATATCGAATTCGAATTCGAATATTTCGCACGTTATGGGCATTTTAATACATAAGGAATCAAGTTGTGTAAATGTATGATGAAGTTATAATATAATATTGATGGTTGAAGCCCTAACCTAATTAATTTGCCTACAGAAATAATCATGGTTGTTTATTGAATTTCAAAGACAATGTAGGGACCTACTAGGCCTAGGCCCAAGCCTATACAGTATACAGGTCTACTGTTTTTTGAACTTGGAGGATAGGGTTAGGAGTAAGGACATAATGTCTAGGCCTAGGCCTAGGGCCTAGTCTATCCCATCACAGTTTATTGGATACAAAAAAATATGCACCCCAATTTAGATCCAGTTTACCTTTCCTAGGTCTAGGCCTAGCCTATCCCATCACAGTTTATTGGATACAAAAAAATATACACCCCAATTTAGATCCAGTTTACCTTTCCTAGGCCTAGGCCTAGTCCTAAACCAGCAAGGAAGAACTCCCATACCACTCTTTTTCTTTCTTGTATTACTCGGAGGCTCACCTGGGCCTAGGCCTAGGCCTCTGTCATCTTCAGCTTCACTCATGGGGCACAATAAATGAAATAAAAATAACCCAGGAACCGGAAATGCTTCTGCAAATGTATTTCTACAGAAATACAGGAGGCCATATTGAAAAATGCAAGTCAGTAGTCGGCGAAATGGTGGGAGGTCGCATTTCCGATTTATCGAAAAGGCGGGATATTCAAATGTTCGAATACTTCGAATTTTCGAATAGTTAGTATTCGAGTTTCGAATCGAATTATTTCCTGAACTATTCGAAAAATTCGAATATTCGACCATCCCTAATTATTTTAGGCACCACCGGTACGCAGCAAGCTTCAGGACAACAGATACGGTTGTTCTTGAAAATTTGTTCTTTTCCTACAGTTGGTAACCTCTAGCTAGAACCTAGATTGATAAAAGTAAGTCTTGCTTGTTTTTTAGGCACTATAGAGGAAACTGGCAAACTGCAGGGCAAGGAGTTTACAGCAATGTCCCTCCAACCCACCAAGGATTGACACCTCTTTTGCAGGTTCCAAGTACCAATTGGGCACAGAACAGAGGTAAGCTACCTTTTCTGTTTACTTTTTTACTTTGAGTTCTTGGCAGCTTTCCTAGCACATTTTGTGGAATTGATGAGTGGTGCTGAGCATGATTAGTGCTTGCAGTTAGCACCGGTTCACATGAGTAGGTTGAGGAACAACTGACGAGTGCCCTCTGTCTAAATGGATGCAACGCTTGAGAATTTAAATACATTGCTAAAAAACTAAATTAATTAAATTACTTAATGTTGTTCTATTTAAAGAAATCATTAACTTTTACATCAAGGCAACAACTCAACTCTCTTCAGTATATCTAAAGCAAGTTTGGATGGCCATAAAGTGTCCTGGGCCTCGATTCTGTAAAATGTGAAAAGTGAAACTTGGTGGAAGCTGGTAGAAGGTATACCTATAACATGGGAGCCAAAGTTTGGGTGAAAAGATGTGGAAGTTGTAGAACCTAATGTAGTAACTCAATAAGAAGATTTACAACAGCCTACCAGTGCATGGTATATCTTTCAGTGTTAAATGTTTTGACAGAAGAAAACCCTAAAACTTTGCATGTTTGTGACTAGGTAGCGTTAGTGCAGATAGAGTCTACGTTACATAGAACACATTCATTAACATAAAAGACAAGCAATATTAATTAAAGGTGGACCGATACCGATACCGATATTGAGAATCGGCCGATACCTCTGGTATCGGTTGAATCGGTATCGGATGATTTTTCCGATACCTAATCCGATACCATCTCAATTTATTACGTGTTCAAGTGCGTAGTGTTGAATTCTACCGCTAGAATGCGCTACTTGCGCGAGCGCGGTGCGCCGAGTCTAGGATAGAGTGCGTTGCTATTTTATCAACTATCGACCTGCGCTTTCGACTTCGAGTTCGACCCATCCAAGATGGCGTTTCCGCGTCCCGCGATCGCATCGCATCACGTGATTGTTGAGTGTTTACTTTGGTGTGTGGCAAGGTCTACTTGATCTCCGCCTAGCGGAGTGGAGTTGGACGAGCCTTCGCTAAGCGGAGATCAAGTAGACCTTGGGTGTGTGGATGAATAATCGTGACGAGAAACTAGAAAGTAAAGAGTAATGTCTGGAGAAGAGAATAGAATATTTTTACTGAAATCTCTGTTTAAAAGAAAGTGCTACGTATTTGTCTATTTGTGGACTGACAAGTGTAGGCGTAAGCCTAAGTAAAATAAAACGTGTTAAAATGATAACATTTTAAATTTTTGTTCACTTTTATTCTTGGTTGTGTGTTGTAGAATAGGCCCTACTATATAAATAAAGTGGTATCGGTATCTTTAGAAAAAAATGGTATCGGTATCGGCAAACTATGGTATCGGTCCACCTCTAATATTAATGCAATGGACGGCTAGTACGTATTTTATCATTGGTCAAAATCGAAAAATACCGGACCAAAAATTTGAATACACTGTATGAAACATAATGCTGGCAAAGCAGATTTGCATGTTTATTGTCAATGAAGACAGAAGAATGATTAGTGGCGCTGAACGTAAAAATAAACGACTCGGGCGTACAATGAACGTTTCAAAGAACGTTTTAAAAAGTTCCACAAAAATATGATCTTTCTAAAATAAAAGTTCCTTTGTGAAGGAAAAGATTGCATTACTTAAGAAGTTCCACAAAAAAGGAATGCGTTCCTTCAAAAAGTTCGTTCCCCAAGTATGCCAATCAGTGGTCGGTATTTGTAATTGGGGCTCGACAGTTGGCTACTAATCACTCATCTATGACAGAATCATCAGAAGCATCTTCTATGGTACTTGTATACATATGGTACATATACATGTACATGGTGACTTTGGAGCCATCATAGCAACGTAGCTCATAAATTGTACAGATGTCCCCCATGGAAACCCCCACTGAATCAGTTCTTGTAACTGAGTGGGAAGACTAATAAAGCTATGTATTTGTTTATTTATTTATTTATTTATTTATTTATTTATTTATTTATTTATTTATTTATTTATTTATTTATTTATTTATTTATTTATTTATTTATTTATTTATTTATTTATTTATTTATTTATTTATTTATTTATTTATTTATTTATTTATTTATGTATTTATGTATTCATTTATTTATTTATTTATTTATTCATTTATTTATTTATTTATTTATTTATTCATTTATTTGTATACGGTTGTTTTGAGACAAGTATATTATTTGAATGTAGGTATTTATGTTATTTCTGAAGAGCTTGTTACTAAAATAGCAACATTTAATATTTGTGTTTGTTATTTATAACTTTTAACTGTACCGGTATGTAGTATCTTTAGAAAATACACTTTTGTAAATGTATCTTATTTCCTAATAGTTCCTATGTCAATTACTAGTAACGTGAATACCTCGCCTAGTATGTATGCCAACGCGACCATTGCATGTAGTTTATAAATTCTACAAGCTACGAGGCATTTTGACTTTTCCAACTTTAAAGACAGTATATTTTGCTCTTGTCCAATCAATCCTATATTATGGTATTCTAGTTTGGGGGTGTGCTTAAGGTGGATTCACAATTGAAATAAGAGTTGAAATAGTGAAATAGCAATAAGGTTTAAGCGAAATGGAACATGCAATAACAATGCTATGGTTCACAACTGTCACAGTGGATTGAAATAGTCATAAGAAATGATTCAATTCCATTTCTTATTTCAACTTCTTATGACGAACCAATCAGAGCTCGAGAAGAGGAGGCCTACTCCAGTCGAACCGGATATGGTCGTTGTTGTTGTTGTTGATGTTGGTGGTGGTGTTGTTGTTGTTGTTAATGTCGTCGTCGTAGGCTTCTTGCAAGCTTGCTTTACAACAATGAAACAAATGAAATGAATCGATGTACAAACATCAAGCTGTCAAACAATAAAATATTCTGATTTTGAAAACAAATCTTCAAAACAAACAAGAAACATACAAAACTTTCACCACGTGGTTGCCCATCATTAATCGTTTTAACTGGTGAGCAGTTACTATCGCCATACCTCGTTTTCTTCATAATGTTGCAATTTTATTATTTTGACAGCTCGTTGTTTGTCGGTGCTGGCGCTGCGTGTGGAAAAAAGTCGCAGTGCAAAACCCCATTTGGCCACGGCCTGCGATAGGTTTGGTGTAGGCCGTGATTATGGCGTCAGATCCGGTCGAAAAGTGCTCGATTGAAACGCTCTCCTATGTTGAAATAAGGTACTACGGGTCTGTTGTGAACCAGTTCGTTGTTATTTCACTATTTCACGGATTCTTATTTCAACCCTTATTTCAATTGTGGATCGGCCTTTACCAAGCCCACTTGTCGAGACTGGAAATAATGCAGAAATTAATTCTAAAAGTCATGTTACATAAATCTAAACTATACCCAACAAGTGAAGTTTTTAATTTGCATACTTCTATTTTTATTTTTTAATATGTTGAATTACCACTTCATTTGATTTTATTTCATTTCTCAATTATTTTTTCTTGTTCTTGATTATATTTTTATATAGTTCAGTAGTTTGTTTTGTTTTTATTGTTATTGTTATTTATGATTTCATAACTATTCATTGTTGGCATAGCTTAGTTTTTATTTTATTTAAGGTCCTCCTTTGTAAATCAGTTTTTATAACTGAATAGGATAGACATTAAATAAATAAATAAATAAATAAATAAATAAGTTAACGGTAAGAAAATTGTACTTCAAAGTGACTGCATAGTATGTTCGAGCGCACAAAACTCTTTTTCAAAGTATCACTCGTGACAAGGATACCATAAGTAAAATACATAATAAACTATTCCTTCCACTAGTTTCGAGAACATTGCTCCAGAAACACATTCGTTATCTCGGACCCAAGATATACAAGTCTTCCAGCAATAATCAAAATATCAGAAACTAGATTCCAATTTAAAAAATACCTAATATCATTTTTATCAGGCACATCTGATGAGGTAATAAACACGATACTAGGCATAAAAGGGGGTTAATCACATAGAATTCTTGAAATTCCTAAAACCATATTTTCTACTACCCAAGTACATAAATTACTGCCAGGGGCGGATCTAGCCTTGATTTATGGAGGGGGCGGTTTCATGGAAGGCGATTGCCAATTATTATAGGAGGGGGGGGGGGGGGGGGCTTAAGTGCATGCTATATATACAAGTTTTTGGGAGTAATGTACATTATATGTTTAATTTAATCGATCACATTTTCAAAACATACTTTACTTCAGTCAATACTGACATTGTCACATTTTGGGTGAAGCAATAACATAGTTTGTCACTAATGTTGACGTATAAACGAGCAACACATGTCATATTTTTTTTTAATTTGAGATAATTACGGAAGTTTCAGGGGTGTCATTCGGAAATAACGTAATTTCACACTAAGTATCGATTTGTAAGTGAACCTGAGGATATTCATTTAATTTGATTATTTTTATTAATCTCCTTTACATTTACTTTAAGGGTATACAAACAAACGTGCGTGACATACCACAGATTTCGAGATAATTACAGAAGATTAACGGGCTGTCAGTGGAAAATTACCTAATGTCACACACAGTAGCGATTTGTAAGAGAACCAGAGTATATTCGTTTAATTTGATTCCAGCCAATTTATCTCAATTAGATCTTGTTTAATCACAGTAAACATACCTGCGTGACATACTACAGATTTTGAGAAAATTACGTAAGTTTAACGGTCTGTCATTCGAAAATCACTTAATTTCACACATAGTAGCGATTTGTAAGAGAACCCGAGTATGGCATGCGCATACGTCGGCAGGGGCGTATACAGGCTCGATTAGTTACACAAAGCATGGCAACTAAAGTTCGGTAACGACTCCAAAATAATAATTATTAAAAATTTCCATTTTTCTTGGGTCATGGGGGGGGGCGGTCGCCCCCCCCCCCCGTATCCGCCCCTGATTACTGCTCTGTTTGGTTGTAGGTTATTGCTCTGTTAGGTTATAGGTTACAGGAAATAATTATGTTATTCTTCACTTTCTTTTCACGTTCCTTTTGTAGGTTAGATTTAAACAATGTTTAATGTCTTATTATTATTCTTGTACATTCTCACCTAATATACTTATTTATTTTAATTTGCTGCAATTATGTAGAGAGCTTCCAATGCACAAGTATACTCTACTTCTATTGGAAGTTCTCTGCAACTGTATCTCGTACTATGTAAAAATGTGTATTACATGGCAAAATAAATACTACTACTACTACTACTACTACTACTACTCTACTACTACTACTACTACTACAGTACTACTACTACTACTACTAGCAGGACGAAGTGCCGCTTGCTACCGTAGATCAGTGGCCTTCAGACGTGCTCGCTGTTTGCGTAAGGCGGGTAGGCGGGGGTGCGCGTCGCTTTGTTCGGCTGTAATTAGGGGAGATGGGCCGAGGCATTGTACTCCCGTCACATCCTTGTCACCTCCTGCTGTGCGGCTAATTTCACCCGCTGTGCAACCAGCAAACATCACGTCCTTGTCAAAAGCCGCAATCTTCCGCCGTATCTTCGTTCCCCGACTCCCTCATTCCACTCAATTTGAGTCACATTTTCATATTTGGGTGAAATGAAATCTTGGGTGAAATTTATACACATCACATGCCGTTTAAGATTGTTGTGGTCTTGTAAACACGCATGTATTCACTCTTCACGTCTTCACAAACTCTGATCATCCACCTGTCGTTGAACACATGCAGCCCCCCCCCCCCCCACCCCCTCCCCGCCGACCGGTCCGGGTAAAATGATCTTGTATTGTGTAATTGACACTGGTATAAGTGGATACCAAAATACTATACTATAAAGATTCGCTTAGTAATATACTGGACACTCGTACGTGAGGCGAATGATTTTAGCAGAGCGCCTAGCGAAGGTATAGGCGGCCTACCCCGAAAAATTGGCCACACTTTTTTTTGTAAGCGTGTTCAATGTTCATGACCGCGTCTCTACTCTACTCGAGCTTATGCCACTCATTCTGTTTTTTTGTGTTTATGTCTCGCGATAGCGGTCGAACGGAGAGTCCGCTCAAACTGAAATTTGGACTATCCACAAGCTTCGATGTGGATTGACTCTGTATAGTTTTGTACCTAAATCAGTCCAGAAGTTACAAAGCAGTTACTAGAAAATATTTTTCTGAAACAAACTGGCGGCAAAATGTGAGATAGCCATATTATAGTAAATTTTGGTACGGTCACGAATATACTAATTTCAACGCGATCCGCAACAAGGCCGTTTGCGACACTTTTATCTTCATCTCTTACATTGAACAATAACGATAGCTTTGAGAACTTTTCGACAGAAAGTTCGTGGACATGACGCGCTCGCTTATCAACGCGTCACTTAGAGCGTTTTCCTAGCTGTAACACATTAATCTTCTGTTTTCATCAAGAATGCACTATGAGAGTATTCCCCGTTCTAAAGTCTTACCGCTTTACCGCTAGGCGCACCCCGGTTCCCGTTCGCCACTAAATCCGTGGAGTGTTTGTTCTTTGTTGATAGCTTATTCAAGCGTGAGTCGAGAAGATGCTTGTAGGTGCTTGTTTGTTTCTAGCTTGTTTCTAAGTGTCTATTCGGATGATTTTCTTGAACCCGTCAATATACAAGTAATCCACCGGTACAAAACACATATTTGTAGGTCAGCAGATGTAGCTAGAAGTCTTTAAACCATTAACTTTCAAAGATACATTTTTTCTAAACTTCGTAATATAAATAAAGGTGAATTTACAGGTTACACTACTAAAAAAATCAGCTTTCAGTTTACTTTCGGTTTCAGAAGATGTTACAACAATATAACGTAATTTGACTTTACAAGCAATACCGAGAATAACACGCCGCAACAAAAAATTAGTTGTTCAACATTTTGATTACATATTTTAGTTCCCTCTCTGAATTTTATTTTGTATGGATATTTAAGGAAATGAAATTTGCTCCAGGTAGCACACACGGTAGCAGCCCTCCACTACTCGTTGTAGTAGGCCTTTGATCTTTGCTCCGTAGAACAGCTAACCAGAGCTAATCATAGTATACACTCGTGTGTGTTCGTCATGTGATGACCAACTGAGACGGAGGGGCCCAGTTAATCAAGTAGTTCGGTCAAGCGCATCTTGGTCGGGGCTCGAGGCTGCCTGACCCGTGCGAATGTGATACAAAACAGCGGCGAGTCGTTTGCAATGCACCTGACTGCATCCTCCTATTGTTGTTCATATTGACTGACTGGATCCGTTGCATATCGGAAACGAAATTAATAATGCGGACTAAACGAAAAATATAAATTTATGTCGTTGACATCGTTTTTGTTTGTTTGTATTAGATAAAGGCTAAACAACATTGTTGAATGTAGTATGCCTAGTGGCATGACACCTATTTGTGGTACGGGTGACTGCTGCACGCAACGTGTTTTCTCGTACGTGTGTCGTCATATCGAATTAGTCAGTATATTTATTTCTATATTATTATCAGTATTATGTGTACTTTGACGTTTTATTTTTCGTTGGTATTCTTAAAAAGAATAGAGCCGAAGATAGAAAATTGGGACTTCTCACTGCCCATTCGCATTTATTCTCACTGCCCGGAAAACAACTTTTTCGAAAAGGTAGTAGAAAAGACTGCGTAAATTCTTTAGATTCGTCGGGGGGAGGAGGGGGGCTCTTTATCCCGCCTCATTTCTCGTTGGCATATCGTTTAGTTTTGTGCATTCCTCACGACTTCCTTCCTCCGCATGCAGAGAACACACAAAGTGACAAGATTACCGCACTAATCAAATCTCGTAGCAACTCCCTTCGCGCCCACATTCCTCGCACAATACAATCAATTCCGCGAACCCTCTACTCCCCCGCAGCTATAGGATAACTCGCTGGCTCTTTGCTTCGGTCTACTCGGGCGGATATCTCTTTTCTAATCGTTTCCCATTCGATTTCCTCCCGCCGCGTTTGTGGCGTCATTTCACTTTAAGCATTAAACAATCAATTTCTAATCCATTTCCAATATAACTTTCCAAGCACCTTAGCAGTATAAAACAGAAGTGTTTTTTAAATTCTCCTTTTATGATCTATACACACACAAAAAAAAATGTACCATACAATTTCAGTGGGGGACATTTATAGGATTTATTGTGCTTTTTGCCTCCCATGACGACTCCAGTCACCGTTTACATGACATCAGTATCACATATGAAGTTCCAAAGTAAAAAAAAAGAGAACATCCCAAATCGAGAATCGAATCCTGGACCTTCTACATTGAAATATGAAATCAGCCCACTGGAGACCAACGAGGTAGTACTATTTTCTGGAAATTTTGTCTGAATACTGTAAGACCTCAATCACCGTTATCTTTCGCCTTTGGAGGTGTTGGAATTAGCCATTATTATATTGCCCCCGCGCATATCACCTATATAAGTCTTATACCCTGGCTATTGGTATAGTTGACGAGGTTCTAGTTTCTACAGTATGCCATGCTACGTTAGTAAATCTGTGTGACCCTCGCTGCACGGTCATTCATCGCAGACCTGTTGGAATATCCCTACTTGATAGTCAGACATGACGTTCGCCTGCGTACCACTCGAAAACAAAAAGAAAACTTACGATCACGCCAACAATGATTGGCAGGACATTTATTCACTTCGTATCCAACCTTTATAGGACAATTAGTTGCATCCTGTCTAAATAATGATGAAATTAGTCTAGTCTTCAATTACCGTCTTCATTGCGGTATCATCATTATACCCGCATATTGAGCTTCGGAAATATCTTGACTGACATCTCCGTCAGTATATAGAGGTTGCTCGTGCAAGTAGAACAGTTCCACTGCAATACCACTATATTAGATGCTCGTGTATTGTTTATAAGTTTGTTTACTCGACTAATAGAATAAGTCACATAATCATTAAACGCCCAAACGTAAAGATCGTTATTTACATTGGGGCGAAACCAGTGTCACACGATATTCGATCGCAGCTCACACGTTCACTATGGCTTAGGTTTAGCATTAGTATTTTTATTGACATATCTCACATCTTGACCTTGGTGTATGCCGGTACAACTAAATACCAATGTTTTGCGTATTTGTGTGTAACAACCATTACATAGGCTAAATAATATGTAGCCTAATCTGTTTCTTCTGTATCGTATGTTCTATATAAGTATAATAACAATAAAAGTGTAGTATGAAAGGTGAATCGTTTCGGCATGCAAAATCCCTTGTCGAACAAATTATCTTCAAAGACATGACCAAGCTGCAAATATACTTTACAAGTTAGCCATCAAAATATAATAACTTATAAACACTAGCACTTCTTATTAGTTATTATAGTCCAGCATCAAATGGAATCCTGTGCAATTTCGAGGAAAGAGTATAGCACCATATACCAATGTGTTCATAAGGTTTCACAGTATTTAGCGCACTTTGGTGCCAGAGCGATATCCGTGACTGGGGGCGGGGGCGATGCCCCCAATTTTGACTACGCATTGCATTGAATATCGCTCAATTACGGCCAAACGGTTGATCTGACAACGAAAATGATGATTATACAATATATTTGTGTGTAATTGATAAATATTTCCTTGTCAGAATTATTCATGTACGGTACATAGTGCGAAAGTTATCGTCAATTAAGTATAAAATTAATATATTCTCAATATATAAAACCATGGGACAACTATATATTATCAAAACATTACAAACATATTCATACACGTATAAAAATTTCAGAGTGTTGTCATATTGGTGATTATTTTTCATAATTTTATCTTTATGCGATTGGTATTAGTGAAGTATTAAAGACAAGAATGCGTGGGGCTTTTGTGCGCCCGCTAAACACAAGTGTAATGCATAGAAGCATTGGCAATCATAATATTGTACAATTTTGAAAGAAAAGTACACTCATATCTTCGTTTTAGCTTGAAGAATAATAATTTGGATGGTGCTAAGCTCCAAAAATAGGCGTTTACAAGTTATACATAAAAAACTATATGGCCGACTCTCATGACATTTTTCTTATTTATCTTCACAATTGTACGTTTTTTGTCAAAACTTAACATGACCAAAATTATTCCTAGTAAAATTTTACATACACGTGATACTTGGATATTTTCTTAGGAAGTACAACTTACGTACAAATTAAATTTTTGTTTGTGCATCTGAACTCAAATGTACAAAACTTGGCTCCCGTTCGCTTCTTGATGAATTAACTGTGACCTAAGGGAGTGGTCTCAACCTCTTCTTTTAAGCTCATAAAATAATAATATTGATGGTGTCAAGCTCCAATGATAGGCGTTTACGAGTTGCATGTGAAAAACAAAATGACTGCCACTTCAGGTATGTTTTGGCAGTTTATCTTCATAACCATACTATTTATGACAAAATCTAACACGACAAAAAATATTCCTTGTATAATTCTACATATAATTCATATTCAGGTATTTTCATATGATTTACCATTTACCTACAAATTTAGATTTGTGTATGTTAATCTGTACTCAAATGTACAAGCATTGGCTCCCCTGGGCTACTTGATGAAGCAAGAATGGACTATGGGAGTGGGCTCAATCTCTTCCTTTTAGCTTATAGAATAAAAATTTCGATGGTGCCAAACTCAAGTACTAGGCGTTCAAGAGAAACATGCAAAAAACAAAATGCCCGCCAATAGGGTGTATTCAGATGTACATCCGTCGGTTGTTTGATGAAACAAGTATAGGAGTGGGCTCAATCTCTTCTTTATAGCTTATAAAGTAATAATTGTGATTGTTCTTACCTTAAATATGGGGCATTATCGAGTTACACGTAAAATACAAAATGGCCACCACTATAGTTAGTTTTTCCAATTTACCGTCATAACCGTACGTTTTATTACAAAATCTAATATGACAAAAATTATTTCTTGTAAAATTGTACACACACATGATGTTTACATATTTTTATAGGACTTACTATTAACCTAAAAATTAAAATTTCTCCATGTTAATTAGTACTAAAATGTTTTTTTTTTTTTTACGTGTTTCTCTTGAACGCCTAATACTTGAGTTTGGCACTAACGAAATTATTATTCTATAAACTAAAAGGAAGAGATTGAGCCCACTTCCATAGTCCATACTTGCTTCATCAAGTAGCCCAGGGGAGCCAATGCTTGTACATTTGAGTACAGATTAACATACACAAATCTAAATTTGTAGGTAAATGGTAAATCATATGAAAATACCTGAATATGAATTGTATGTAGAATTATACAAGGAATATTTTTTGTCATGTTAGATTTTGTCATAAATAGTACGGTTATGAAGATATATTGCCAAAACCACCTGAAGTGGCAGCCATTTTGTATTTCACATGCAACTCGTAAACGCCTATCATTGGAGCTTGGCACCATCAATATTATTATTTTATGAGCTTAAAAGAAGAGATTGAGACCACTCCCTTAGGTCACAGTTGCTTCATCAAGAAGCGAACGGGAGCCAAGTTTTGTACATTTGAGTTCAGATGCACACATACAAAAATTAAATTTGTACGTAAGTAGTACTTTCTATGAAAATATTCAAGTATCATATGTGTGTAGAATTTTACTAGAAACAATTTTTGTCACATTAAGTTTTGCCAAAAAATGCACGATTGTGAAGATAAATTGGAAAAACCTCATGAGAGTCGCTCATTTTGTTTTTTATGTGTAACTTGTAAACGCCTAATTTTGGAGCTTGGCATCATCCAAATTATTATTTTACAAGCTAAAACGAAGATATGAGTGTACTTTTCTTTCGAAATAGTACAATATTATGATTGCCAATGCTTCTATGCATTACACTTGTGTTTAGCGGGCGCACAAAAGCCCCACGCATTCTTGTCTTTAATACTTCACTAATACCAATCGCATAAAGATAAAGTTATGAAAAAAAATCACCGATATGGCAACACTTTGAAATTTCTATACGTGTATGAATGTGTTTGTAATGCTTTGATAATATATAGTTGTCCCATGGTTTTATATATTGAGAATATATTAATTTTATACTTAATTGACGATAACTTTCGCACTATGTACCGTACATGAATAATTCTGACAAGGAAATATTTATCAATTACACACAAATATATTGTATAATCATTATTTTCGTTGTCAGACCAACCGTTTGGCCGTAATTGAGCGATATTCAATGCAAAGTGTAGTCAAAATTGGGGGCACCGCCCCCGCCCCCAGTCGCGGATATCGCTCTGGCACCAAAGTGCGCTAAATACTGTAAAACCTCATGAACACATTGGTATATGGTGCTATACTCTTTCCTCGAAATTGCACAGGACTATGATTTTCGACACTTTGATGCTGGACTATTAGTACAAAATACAAATACGTTGCAAGTGTGAAAAAGTACCATAGTAACGATTATACATACTATATTACGACCGTACATTGACCATGCTGATTCTGAATAGGCGACGATTATGTGTGTCACCAGTTTCGGTCGTTACATGAAGGCGATGGCCGATGAGCCAATCACCGCCTTGCATTCGCATTCAAAAACGACCAAAACCGGTGATATACTTATCGTCGCCCATAATTATTTAAGAAACATTTTAATGCGGTGATGTCCACAACCCAACACAGCTACAACAATACATATGATTATCAGATTATAAGTCCCTCTCACGCCATGCAAAGTCCCTAGGCCTATACCCCACTATGGACTGGTATTCAATAATAGTGCACAATTTTCGGCTCACTGATCCGTGCGTTCGTGTATAATAATAACGACGTCGTGAGGGTGCGGATGTTTCTCATGAATAAGAGGGAGGCGAGGGTTGTGTGGCTTCATGTCAGTGTATGTGTGCTAAGCAATCTAACGACTTTATAATATACCATGATAATATACATACTGTATGGCGTGTTTGATAGATAGGGCCGAAGGCACTTCCAGCAACGTTTGCTTTTTCTGAAATATTCGTATAAAACCGAAGTGTAAAAAGGGTATAATGCAATATTAAACAATAAAACAAATACCCATTTTGGACAACGAATACTTATACCATCAATATTACGTTTTACTTTCACGTTACGGATTTATATGTATAGCGTCATTAGTCACGCCCGCTGCCTGAGGAATTTTCGGGTAACCAACTGAACGTCTTGAAAAAGCCACCAACGTGGGTGGCGAACGTCTAATATCAATTCAGCACCGAGCCACCGACACAACAAAATAACCCAAGAACAACTCGCTATAATCAACTGAAAGTCGCAAATTATCCCTTATGGTCCTATGGATTTGTTTCAAGTAGATGGTAGAAACTAGGCCTAGAGAAGGAGAAAATTAAGTTGGTACTCCGTATTAGTGGACTCGGCTATTTCGTAATTTCTGTTGGGGCAACTTTAATTAACACATCTTGTTTATGTTATTAAGTTCGAAAACACGTTTTTGGTAGATCAATTTTGTTGTGAACCAGTGCAAATGGTTGTTTCATACCGACGTCATGATTCTACAAGCCTGCATCGTGTGAGTGATGGTAAAAACAGCCGCGCTACTGTGTTTCGACTGCTGCACGGAAACGCGTATTCGGCTATTGCAAGCGTCTCACTTGTGCGATATATAGCTACGTACAACGGTTTTCCGACGACGTTGGCTGCTCAAGTACTTTTCCACAAATCGCAGAGAAAGCAAATCGATGACGAGTGGTGCATAGCACACAAGTTTTTCTTTTTGCTTCGTCTTGCGTTCGTTCTGCGCCCTGGCATTTAACGATTTCAATGGCGATTTTATATTCAATACCTTTTGTTCTTGTCTAGATTCATAATATTCGTGTTCCGTGCACTATAGCCTCTTGAGAGTTGAACGAGTCGGGCAAGACGTGACTAGGAGGTCCCTCAGACAGGCAGCTGATCGACTGATCTCCCTCGTTGGCGGAGTTGCTCCCTACACGTGGCGACCTCTCTAATTCGGGAGGTCGCCGGTTCGATTCCGGCCACCGGCAGTCCTGACTGAAGGTTTTTTCCTAGATTTTCTTCAGTCGTAAAGACAAATGCTAGGATTTAGTCATACTATCAGCCCTCGCACATTTCATTCTCAACTATCTATCCAAAACACACTAATATACCTAGTTACTTTAGTCACGTGAAGAGGGGCACATCAGGTAGTGAGTAAAGCTGATGTGCACCCTATAACAGGGATTCCACGAAAAATTATTATTACACGTGATACTAGCAAGTTTTCATTTTTAATTTCATTTTTCAAGTCTTCATTTTCGTCTGCGTCGTCTTGATTCCAAGCCATCATATAGTGACCAACGGTCGAGTGGGCTTTGGCCCTGTATTCGAATACTGGCTTGGCGTGGATGCCATGAAGCGTGTTATAGGCCCAATACGCGTGACGGCCATATTCGATACCAAAACGGCATGCGTGCTGGCTTTCGATGGATGTTCATTGTTGCTGATAGGGTTTGGTTAAAATTTGAAGTTCAACTGTTCTCCGTCATTGGTTTGCTGTAACTATACTGAAAAGGAATAGACCATTTTCAAAATTACCTTGGGACCGTTATATTAGCGGGCCGTATGTCAAGTTAAGTACAGGATTTGTAGCTATGGAATTGTTATATTATATGCTATTTTCCATAAGAAGAACAAACTCTATAGCAACCATAATCAAATCACATCTCACTGTGCATTCCGCCAATCACGGTCCTCTAAGTAAATCTTCAATGACAACGATGAAAACTTGTTTTGAAATGTTATGTCAACGTTCATTTTTCATTGTTGTGCATTGTAATTGACGATTTAGAGAACCGTGATTAACTCTATATCTAAGGGTTCTAGATCAATTTTGAAAATGGACTCTGTCATTGACTCGTTGTCAGTAGTCTCGTCCACTCTGTTTGTGGCTGACAATGGCACCCATTTTGTAAACTTTGTCGGGGATTAGTACGCATATTCTATATTGACAGCGTCGTTGTGACGTCATGTGAAAACTATATCCCGTCGTTTCTTTCTATTGATATCGTCGTCAAAATGTGAAACATAAACCCCAAATACCTTCACCAAATTGTTTGAAGGTGCCCCGCACTCGGTAAGATATGTCTCGCCCCCCCCCCCCCCCCATACACACACATACATACATACATACATATTGATTGTCGTCAACGGTCGTCATTGATATGTTCATCAACCAGAAATTCATGGTCTACCACGAAGTTGAAACCGACCGAGTTGGTAAAGAAGGTTCTATTACTACCCGTAATTGATTTATAAATGTCGGAGAGTGTACATAGAATCTGAGTGAGTTGAATTTCAATTTTCGAGTTTACAATTTTGTCAGTATAGGTACCCAATTCTAGTGAGGTATTTGGTATGTCTTCACAAAGTGTAAGCTGTGTGTACGTGGAATGCTAAACAAATACATCCCGTGTACGTACAACTCTACAAGTTATTCTTGTTTCGCCATCCATTAAGTAAACTCATGCAAGTTTTCTTGGTTCAAAAGGTCACAATGGAAATGAGATGATGACGTCAGCAGTGTACGATTATCTTACTGTTTAAACAGCTTGATTTGCTTGGTGTGCATTTAACTATTCTTGTGTCTCATACGGTGCGTATTGAAAGTTGTAGCTCATTTATTTTAATTATTTGTATATTTGTGGACTTCTTTAAAGCATCACATTAATAGTACACATTACACTGGATTGAACACATAAAAAATAAAACCCTTGTAGCTGATGGGGGGAGGGGGGAGAGCAAATAAACAATCATACATATCTTACTACCACATCACATCACGTGACAATCATGATCTCTTGTTGTCATTGCTGTTGTTCTGCCTCGCGCAATGGTTTTAGTAGTTGTTCTTGTTGACGTGCCGGTGCTGCCCTCTGTATTACGTCAACCTCGCATTATGTGTGCAAGCTCGTCGTTAATTTACTTTTCCACCTTTCATGTCTCTCTCTCTCTCGTGTTAGCTCAACAAAGCACTTTAATAATAAGTGAGAAAAAACGTCTACCCTGCAAAGAAATGCACTTGGAAGTTCGTTGAAGAGGTGTGTTCATGTGCAACTATAAGTAGCCTTCTACTGTAGTAGGTTAATTGCTTGTATGTTTGTTCAGAAGCTAATGGGATGGTGTCAACGGCAAGGTCTTGCACACTGTATACACTGCTTGAGATATCGCATGCACACTCCCCATGCAGTGGTGACACTGAACTATGTGCGATTATAATAATATATACTCGTGCTTGTTGCTCACGCGGTGACCGGTGCATGCAAGCGAGCGCATGTGTGCAGCATGACAAACCGCGCGGTCTCTGCGTTCCAGGTTCGAATCCTGGCTTGGGCATGGATGTCATGTGGCGGTTTTCATCTTAGTAATCAACCACACATCGTCTCGATTAGCATCGTTGCTAAAATATGAGACGTTAAACCCCAAATATCATCATATGAGTTCCCCTGCATATTATAGGCACACTCGGATACGAGTTGAGTGAGTGCGGTTGTATAAAACACATCATCACTTTTGTACCCGCTTCTCTAGCTAACGTGTACGATCAAACTAATGATCACTCAGTCATAACTGATTGGGCAGAAAATAACGCGAAATGTATTTATTTTTATTTAATACTTCCGCTATAAAACATTGCATTTATTTCGTATTATTTAAAGTAACACGTCCTCCCGTCCGCTTACTATCCGGAGTACGACATCCCCAGTCCCCAGTCCCCACCCCACGACGGCTAATGAATGCGGGTCCTGGGCGCATCAAGTGGGCGGGCGGTGGCGTATACAGTACGTGCTCAAGTAGACCCGTCGCGACGCTGACTTGTGGACGTGACTAATGACGCCCTACGCTACGACCGACGTCTAATTGCTGATGTCACCGCGTCTGGCGCGCAAAACAAAGGCCCCGAGCGGAGACACTTGATTGGGACGTTTCTTTTTATTATTAATAATTAACGGGTTGGTTTTGTCATTATTCCGCATCACAGCAGAGGTTGTGTCGTTACATAATCCGGTGTCTCTCTCTCTCGCTCTCTCTCTCTCTGCAGGCGTTGATTTCAAGGATGATCAATCATAGTTACGTGAATGCAACCCGAGTTTTTACAGGGCTTGCATTGATGGTTCGTCAAAATGTGATAATGTTACGTCTTCATGGACTAATACAAAGCGCTCTATAAAATATTCACACACACACGTACTCGTATTTTTTATCTTTCTAATGATCATCTTATCTTATCTTACAAGTGATTGTGATTGCTCGTTCTTGCTATTCGCCATAGGGCATAGATAGAGTATAATATCAGTGGCTGCATGGTTTTTCAACTTCCAGTGTCGGAAATGCAACATTTCAAGTTACCCCACCTGTGAAGGGACGTTATAGTGATAGATACATAATCGGTCTAGATGCTCATGCCCCTGCTATATTTTACTAAGAGAGTAGTCGAGACTCGAGATGCATTACATTTCGAGAATACATTAGGACTACTTTGGTTCTATATACATGTACCAATATAATGCAAACAATTCTGCTTTCAAGTTCTGAACTAATAAATTAGTTGAGTAGTTGTATTAGCAGCAAGTGTGCTGCTTTTACGTGATATCACCATACTGTGCTATGGCAGGCACTACTTTTTGTAATTTTTTTTGCACTTGCTTAGTATTATTGATTTTATTCGTATCGAACCTATATTTCATTTTAAAAATGTGGGTCGCGTTCATCCATGTTTGTAAAGCTACTAGTAGTGGAGTGGGGGACGAACGGTGTTGAAGAGGCCCTAGACAAATATCGTCATGGATTGGGGTAAAAAGGGGAGACGGGATGTGAACAAGAATATGAAGATTTCCTTTGTGACAGGGGGTTGTTTCGTGCCATTATTCTCTCTCCTCCCTCCCCCTCTCCCCTTCCAGTCGCGATATCGCACTTCTTTGCCATCATTACATGATACAATGGTTTTTTATTTAATAGTTTCGCTTGAGGTTTTAGACAATCACTTTCAATCTTGTGTAATCGGTGCGTTTAGCGTAGTACTTAGCCGCGGCACGCATATTTAGTGTAGCACTTGCCGCGGTACGCATACTCCCGTCTTCGGCTGGGATCTAGCGCACAATGCGCCGCTAATGACCCTCCCGCTCCCGCTCGTTCCTAAGAGATCAGTGCAGGATTTGAAAGTGCTTCTCAAGTTGTTAGCTACCCAAATGAGGGCCATTCATTCGACTCACGCCATAAATCCTACAGAAATTGTGGTGCTGTTGTATTTCGGAGATAAAAACTTTTAAAATGTAAAACCGACCTTTCCTTCAGCGAAACAAAATAACGAACGACTGATAATTTTTCACTTGGGTATAATATTTAGAGCGATATCCTAGACCTGCTATTGAAGGAACGTGCTTGAATCCTCGGCCGTATGAGCTAGAACATGTATATCTTTGCACGCCTGGGCAACCGAAATGTCATTCATTTCTTGGTCGATTGAACCATGTGTTTAATATACTTATTTCTGATTACCAGTGATTCTAAAACTCGTTGTTGATGTATAGTTTGGATCTAGTTGGAAAGGTCTCGACCCCTCCCCACCACTTCCTCCATGTATAGGTGAGCAACCAGTAGAACACCGGATTGAAAGTTGAAGATGAACTGACGTTAGGCCTACTTTGAAAATTTTGAATATATTTTATCTTTTGCATTTAAAATGCGTAATAAACAACGATATTGTGGCAATTTTACCCGTCCGTCAAGACGTTCTTCGGTAATTATATAATTAGGCTTGTCGATGTTTAATTTTACGATCAATAGTGACAGACGTCGCACTGGTGTGACTGCATGGGTTAAATACCAGAACAGTATGGAAACCTGTGGCAGGAACGTTTCAGTAATCCAAATCTTCATTAAATGTGCAGTGTGGTAACTTATCTATGCACAGTAGACTGTCAAGTTAAGTGAAAAAAAACTCCATCCATAGCAATAAACAATTAATCCCCCCTGGTTTCACCCGCTTATACACCTCAAGTGTCCACCTCGCTCGATAGGCTGCGTGGGTTATCGGTCGGTTGACTTATTGGGGTCACCACGCCCTTTGAGTCGACTGTGATTAGTTGTGCCAGCATAGACCTATTACATTTGGTACTCGGCTACTTCTACCATCATCGGTCGTCGATCACGTCTCGATTACCCTCGTTCAACGCGATCGGTCCACGATCTTAGCATGGTTGACTTATGATCAGGTATTGCACAGTGTCCTGGGATTAAAACATATCATTCCGCTACCACTTAATCATTGATAACGTCCTAATGGGCTACGGTGCCCGTGGAGCAAATGCTCAAACGTTCGTATATTTACTTTCACAATAAGAATAATTCAAAGATTGCTGCCAACTCTTTGAACGGGGCCGTTGCACATCTTGAACAGCCAAGTACAACGTACAATGAATACCTAGTACTTACTTTTTAAATAATTTACTAGGTAATTCCGTTTCATCTCGCAATGCGGAACTGAAAGAAAAGCCCACTGGGCCCAATTTGAAGCTCTCTCGTTTATTTCATCTGCATTCTTTTAATCTGGCCATTTCACTGTTTGTCTTTCTAGAACCTTGAATGGCTTTTCAAACAAAAGGGTCCGCTATCTACGTTCCGTTTCACGCGTATAATTGTGTGTTATTAGTATGGTAGGCAAGTGTGTATCACAGACCACGTGGTACGCGTGTGTCATAGAAAACGTGGTATGCAAGTGTGTGTCATAGAAAGCATCCATAGTATGTGTGTTATATAGCACACGTAGTATATAAGTTTGGGTGTAAAACTAGTACTACTGGGTGCGTAAACAATTTAAATAAAAATAAATAAATTTGTGTTTATAGTCTACCCACAAGAACTGAGTGTCAGTGAATGGCTGTAAGCTGTGTAGCCCATAGCCGAAAATGTTTCATAATAATATCTATCTATATTCTATACTGACTATACAACATTATTAAAATACTCTCAGTTGAGTGGACTGAAGCCCAGCTTACAAATTTTGATAGCCACGTTATTTCCAAATAACTATCGATTGGTCCTGGAAGTACAACTCACCTTATATCAGTCTCAAATACTAACCTAGCTTGTAGAGTCTACATGCAACGTTCTATTTTTTGTATAATTTTATCGAGTCGATTCTTCGGTTCGATATTAATACAGATTGAATTAATAAACTACATCTCCGCAGGTCTCGACTTCTCGGCAGGATGAACAAACCATACAGTTCTTAGATCAAACGGAGCAAATATATATAGGATAATATTATATTCTGATTTCTGGTGTAAATATTGCTGTGTAAATATTGCAGTGCGGCAGTGCCGATATGTTTTCATCGGTATAATTCCCAATCCTATTAACGTAAAGTTGTTATGATGTTTTGTATTTATTTATTGGCAAGTCTCAAGGCCCATCCACATTGCAAGACGTAAAAACGTTAACTTTGTGACTTTTAGTAAGAATGAAAGCGTTCAAGCGTTCACAATGATCAGGCTACTGCCAGTCGGCTGTTGGCGGCAACATTCACGTGACACCTATCTGATTGGTTGATTCCTACGTGCTTACGTTTGGTGTTTGCAAACTTCTAAGTCTACGCCAAGTCAGTGTGGACGGAAACATCTTTCGCCATAAGCTTAACTTATTCTTACGTCAAAGTTGCAATACAATGTGGATGGGCCTTCTCGTTTGTTTAATTTAAACTGTTGTGTTTTGGGAAGTTTAACGTGATATAATACACAATAATGATACTGTTATATTTTCTATTAACTACGTAAACGCGAATAGAATCCCACGTACGGTACCGTTTATTGGCTCATTGTCAGTGGCTTTGCCTTGGACTTCCGTGCGCTAATCTGGGCATTGTGGCCGCTAATCTGGCCTCGAGGCGTCACCAAACAACTGGATTAACGCCACGCGTCGCGGCGGTACCACCTCCCTCACGGCGGCACACGATTAAACGATCAGACATGTATTTTCACTCTCGTCTCGCGCCTACACGGGCATTCATGGAACACGATACAATGTGTGCTGATTTCAATAAAGAAACGTAATGATGACATAATCTGTTATGATTATTGGTAAAAAAAACTCGGGATTGTTGTGAAATCCAGACATTACCAAAACTTACCCCGACTGGGAATCGAACCCAAGTCTTCCACTTGCCGGGTGGGATTTCACTCACGAGGGTGTTTCTCCAATAAATTTATAGGGCTGCTTTATTGGATTGTGATTATCAACGTTCACGCGTATAATTGTGTGTTATTAAACCAAGTATTGTTATCTGCAGGCTTGTTCGAGATGACAGTATGGTAGGCAAGTGTGTGTCGCGTTTCTGGGAGATAATGGAATCTTTTTATCACGATAGAATTAATTTTTAGTCGGATTTTTACAAAAGTTTGGCCTGTATCACAGCTGAGCTGGGCTCGACCCCCTAGTCTGGGTAAACTGTTATTACGATTGCTATTTCATCATATATCAGTTCGTATTTTTTAGCAATTAAATTTGTTTTCGTGTTCCTGGTCAAAAGCTTGATTAGTAATTCGTATTTAAGAAGTGTAACCATTGTATCCCTGCCGCATATATTTCAATGACGACACGACATGAAAAATGCTACCAAAAATAAAATGTATCTTCGTGAGTGTGACCCCCTCTCCGGTTGTGTCGTGTGTAATACTTGAATATATTTGGTCGGTAGACGTCTTAATAAATAGATGTGTGTGCTGGGGTGTCGATGCGTGCGCGTGCGCATGAGCGGGTTCCCACGATCCTTGCCGCGCGCTTTGTCTGGTGCGCCCGCGAGGATTTACCGGGGGGGGGGGGGGGGGGGGGGGCTTAAGTTCGGACCCCACCACCGGCCCGAGGATTTTCCACGGAGTTGGATTCTGGAGAGGCGCGAACAACTGAGAACTCGAGACGTTGCCTTCGGAGTGCGAGCAGCTGCATGTTCGAGGGTAGCCTAACTTCAACCTGTCATATTATGTGACTGACTACATCCTAGCACCGACCACGTAATAGGATGGACGACTGGAAATGCGGATCTCGATATGATTGTCTTTATCGATACAACGAATATAGCGTTGGAGAAGTGGGAGGCCACCCTTTAAATTGCTGATAGTTAGTGATACGTGAAAATAGCACTTTCAAATTTCAATTGTCATTTTATAGCATCTATTTTTTTGCCAAGATTAAAAAACTTGAGAATGAAGTTTTCTCAAATTTTTATTTTTAAATCATCATCATACTATTAAAATTAAAATCAACCAAATTGCATTTATCATAAACAAAGTATAATTACTATGTTAAATATAATAAAATAGGAACAGAAAAAACTTAGTTTCTACTGAAAAATAGCGCTTTGTAGCATCTATACACAAAACGCTATTTTCACGTATCTCTACTGAGTACATATTTGTTTTTGTTTATAAGCATACAGTTACAGTTAGTATAAGTTTAGCCGTAATATAAGATTGTTTTTATCGATTACAATGTGAATTGTGACAACCTGATTGGTGGCTATAGATAAAGTTGTCATAACGTAACCAGAGTCTCATGTAGCCAAGTCCGGTAGTACCGACTCAATTGTATACGTATCTAGTCCCTAGGTACCGTATACTCAGAACAGCTCCATTAGGGATAATCTGCGACCTTGGGTTGGATATCTGGAAATCCTAACACAACGGACGTGACTAATTGGGTGTGTGGGAAGACTGCCTTTACGAGTGTGTGAAAGAACGCTATATATATAGGAATCTGTAGATTAGCGTTGGAACAGCGCATAGATAAGGGTCTGAAGTCGGTAGTAGTCGGGACTCGTAGACGCTCATTCAACGTAGTAATTGATGAAAAGGTATAACTCATGATTACTTCGAGCAGTGGTTAATTTGTAGGATTAATTGGGTTTCGGCAGAGGAATTACTAATGGAAGGAATATTTGTGGGAGAGTCGATCATTTGATACAAGCAGGCGGGTGTAACTCAAAGAAGGGAAATTTCTTATATTATAATATATGTTATGTAGGGCCTACATTTTCATGTTTAAATATAGGATGAAACAATTATTTTAGAATTCCGCATTAGAAAATGTTTGCTGGAAATGTAACTTATTACGAAGCATATTACACGCGCTACCCCATCACAAATCTGATTGATGAAAGGATTTCCCCATCGCGACGGTAACTCAATTAGCCCTTACCTTGGTTTTCCTTTCCATAAAAAATACTGTAAGGGTGCTTAATCAATGGTTACTTATAATAACGGAAGTCTGATAGTCAATTCAATTTTATTTTGTCGTTATTTAATTCGCATATTTAAAAAAAAAAACGAGAATCACATTTGCGTTTTAATTGCATAACAATAAAGAAGCGTGTGTGTTGTCTCAATTAAGTGTCGCCGATGATTTTTTTGTTTCACTTAAAAGTTCTAGCATACTAACCGTAAACTTTGTATAAAACGACTACAACAAAGTGTAAAGCAGGTAGAAAACTACCTGTTAAATATTAGAGTTCACAAGTACAACTTTTTTCTGTACTTGGTTCATTTTCTATAAAAATGTGTGATCCACTCCACTCTAGTTTCTACAGGAAGCAGCGATATTTCATCTTCTTTGAATGGTTATACGCTAAACGCAATTCTTACGAATTAACGCTATATTTGCATAGAAAGTACTGAGAAGCTATATACCCTCTTGAGCAACTCGAGAGTTTGTGATTCTTACTTTATGTGTATAACCGTGTGCACTAGACTAGATCTTGTATCAGCGAGCCACTCGACACTCCAAAGAGTTTCTTAATTGAAACGGTTGTAAAGATAAAAGCTCTGTGTGTATGTCCAGCACGCCGCTCGAGTAGGGCACTCATCTTGGATAGCCCACTCACACACCCATGCCGCCCGAGAAGCCCACTCACCGCGCGGCAAGTATAACACTCGATGACGATGACGCCGCGCGCACCTAGCACACGCTTCCGCTTCCGCTTGCCTTGCCTTGCCGTGCCGTGCATGGGGCTCGCGAGGTGTGATTGTGTGGTGCTGTGTGTTATTTTTATATTTTTACAAATAATACTTTATTAGTTAATCATTACCTCGCGAGTATTTTTTTTTTAAATAGTTCTTTTACAAAATGTACAAAATTTAAAAAGAAATACTTGGAAAAGAAAAGAGCCCTAAACTTTCAACATGAAAATAAATCAGAATCAGATAATATGTACTACGTGGTACTACATTGCTATGCTTATTTTGTCTATAGCAGGAAATAGACTAGAGGAAAAAAACTGCTGTTATTGTTAATATGAATTTATGATTGGTAATGATTGTGTTTTAGGCCTATATATAAATTCCTTGCCACCGCGCTTAGGTCAATTTGCACCCAGGCTTTCAAGAATTGTGAAAATAACATTTATTTTCCAACCTTAGTCCACTCTTGTGAATAATTATGTAATACGGGCTAGGTAACAACGTAATGTTTTCAGTGCATTATACATTGAATAGAAGTAGGATTATGATTATTTCATCAACGGTATACCTTTGTGTACTGGCATAGATTAACACAATCATGCACTTTAAAGATAAAGCAATGAAAATATTTTATGGTCTTGCCCTAAGAATGTATTTTAACGCATGTATTTATTTTTTAAAGGTTATGTACATGACATAAAGTGGAAATTAGTGGATAAGTCCCAACATGGACGATACAAACCATAAGTCCAACTTACAATTTCCAAATTAAACATTTGACCGTGTTATGCGAATTTTAGAACGAATATCCTAGTTGGCTCATTGCTTAGGGAAATCTTGAGAATACCTCAATATTCAGAAGATGTGACTATGCTTAGCTATATTTCATTAATCATTATTCATCGGTGTGTGTGATGCTGATGTTCAGACATTCTAATCCACACTCGAAGGCATGAATTGATTTTGCAGAAAATCGTATTTTTATTTTTATTTAAAGAATATTATTTGGGTGAAAGCACAATGTATTCCTTGTTCAACTACACAACTACCTTATCAACATCTTAACATAACTAAAAAGTCGTTATGGTGATAGTGATAGAGCACTCAAAATAGACTGGACGCATTCTGGTGGCAAGAAAATAAACTTCTATTAGGAGTGGTCTAGCTGTCAATTTTCATTGTTGTTTTATTGTTATTATTCATCAATGGCGCTTAAAGGAGGTTGCTTAGCAGCGCTATCTATGTTAGTTTTGAGTCCTCTATTGATTGGAAATGTGTAATACCAAAAAACTGTTAGCGTAGTTGGTCGCGGTCGACTATAGGCGTTGGTCTTCTAAACCGCGGTCCAGGTTCGAATCCTGGCTTGTGCATGGATGTCATGTGGCGTCTTTTCATCCTCATAATCACCCACGCATCGTCTCGATTAGCATCGTTGACTAAATATGAGACGTAAAGCCCAAATATCATCATTATCAACACCAAAGTATAAACTATACTTTTGTTGTTGTCTTGTCTTTTACGCTTGTATTACAGATCTCATCGTTTCACCTGAATATCATCATCATATGACAACTTTTGAGTGCGCTTCCTTATTTTAGTTTGAAAATGTTTACCATCTACCGTACTCGCTATCAATCTGCACCATCTAGCTTTCATGTAAGCGTATACTAGTTTGTTATGAATAGTGACCTGCGCAAATTGTCTCTTGGTTCTGGCGGCCTCGTCGACCCCCTCAATAGACATCATACCAATATTAATCGCCCGTTACCGAGTCAACCTATTCTCGAGAACCCAGTCTTATTGGTTCTAATTGCAAATACCACACAAAGCAATTCCGTTTCAGTAAGTCAAGTACCTGTTCATTCATTGGATCGCGCCACCCAACGATTCAGCCGTGCATGCCGACTGAGATAATATAAAACACATCACCACTTCGTGTTCAATTTGCCGTGCACTGCAGTCCTTTATGAAAAAGTAATAATTGAAATATTCCTCCAATCAAAGTTCATAATCGCGCTTTCTTCCTGTGGGGATGCAACGGTCGATACGTGAACCAGTATGTTTTTTTGTTTTTTTTACGTTGGCCCCCCCGTGTTCATTTTCTGCAACGCCGCTCGAACCTCGCGTGTGTCCCTCTGGAGAGCTCTTGACCCGTTGCCACTCAGCTCGAGGACTCAGCCTCACGATTTGTCCACTGGCTCCGCCGGAGGGTAGCCATGGTTACCAGGACTCGAGTGGAAGCGCAGACAGGGTTGCTAGGCGACGCACCCCGCGTCCGCCGACCGATAAATACTGTGTGCGTTGCGTGGAGAGAAGTCACGGCATTTAAGAGCTTCATGGCGTCTGTTTGTCTTGGCTGCTCCGCTCTCGTGCATTGCGTGCTGTGTCTCTTTCCTTGTGACGTCACCTCGTGTCCCCCTTGTGATGTCATCTCGTGTCTCTCTTGCCTTGTGACGTTACCTCGTGTCTCTCTTTCCTTGTGACGTCATCTCGTGTCTCTCTTGCCTTGTGACGTCACCTCGTGTCTCTCTTGCCTTGTGACGTCATCTCGTGTCTCTCTTGTGACGTCATCCACACCCCACGCCAACGTGCATTCCTCTTGCTTCTATTTTACATGACAAGTTCCAAGTGTTGTATATAAATATGTTGCTCTTAAATAGTTTATAATGAAAGTCTCGTAATGTTTGTGTTGTTCTTTAGTAGCTCACTGTAAACCGCAATATATTTACTCTTTTGAAATTTGAACACATTTTCTGTTGTAAAAATTAGCTGAAAGTTTTACAGACTATCATGGTGCGAAAAAAACGGAATTACCTTCTGTTAGCACGTTAACACCGTCCACCTTATAGGTGTTAACGTATAGACAGGTCAATACACCCTTTTTACTTGACAGAAATGTAACGTTCAACATTCATTCAACAGTGTTATGGTGGGTTCACAAGCTCTTACGCTGGCGTAAGAAATACGCAGCATATAGCGTAAGAGCAAATAGAAATGAGTTCTATTCGAAAAGGGGAGGAGTCGCGTAAGACGTTACGTAGCGTAGTATATCCTGATTGGCCAACGACTTTGCGCAACACGCCGGCGTAAGTGCTTGTGAACCCACCATTATGCTTTTTAAAATAGAGAAACTATAGTGTTTAGGTAAAGACTATAGGCCTATACTCATGTATACGCACCAATATTGCTGGCTTTTGTTATTGGCTGTCCACGTATTCGATTTTTATTCTAGCATTCGTATATTTAATAACTTTGCAAACATGTAAACCTTTGTTATTTTTACCTACTATTTGCTACTTTAATATTATTACGGGTTGTTTGTTTTTTATTCTCTCGAATTATTCATGGAGTGGATGAGTGGACAGTTGATTGTAGTAGCCGTAAATCATTCCAGAGATAATTCCACCGTTGTGTGGAGCATTGTAACGGAGTTGTTTGTTTTTATTGTTCAACGTCAACAATGTGTATGTCATGTTTGTATTGTGCAATGCAAACACGTACTAATGCAATGTCGTTGGGGTGGGGACTGGTTATTGTGAATTAATGTTGACTCATAACTCGATTCCCTTAAATTAAGATAAAACAGTTATTTCAACGACTTTCTAGAATCCGTCCCGATGGCGTTCTTTAAGAGTACATAGGGCACAGATAGTCGCGTTATTATGCCTCTAAAACATAACTGAGACAATTCCTTGGTGTTCCGTCAACGTAAACACCAATTCATCATATACGTGACCAGATCTTAAAGGAATAGTCAGGTGAAAAACTAAAAAATCACCAATGAGTCATAAGTGCATGAAATTTACTTATGTGTAAAATAAAATTGATATAGGTTGCTTCAATGCAAGAAAAAAAAATAGTGAACATTTAGCTATTCTACTTGGTTCACTTCGCCAGCTCTGCTGCATTTTTCTTCTAAAGCGTAGTACAGCTGTATCGGTTCTGAGCTCGCTAGCGCCTTCCCGATAGACAGAGCACTCATTGTGTAATACGAATCCAGCCACAACACTCACCGACTGCAGACAGTAGCGCTCAAAACAGATTGCAACTTTTCTACACATCAAGTCACAAAACAATTAATTGCAGGGCATTTTGTAGAAGTACACGTTCGTACTAAGAAGCATGTTATCGGTAGAGAAACGATGCACATTCAACCTCCTGATCGATTTTTGATAAGTGCCCTATTTTAGCGGTGGTTTTACTATCTCGAGGTAACATTTTTTCATATGGGAATTACCATGAAAAAAGTTGCTCCGCGGTGCTACTTGGTAGCAACAAGCCAAAAAAATCGCGCCTAACCGCCTGCTTTTAAAGTATGGTATCTTTTAGTCATGTTTTCCATATTTGAGGGTGGACATATACAAATGGTAGTTTTTTAGTTTTTCACCTAACTATTCCTTTAAGGCAGATAATGCAATGAAACGTAAGGGTTTAGGGACGTATGACCAGCGGCTTGCGATTCGTACAATAAAGTAAAACACGGCTTGAGGGCCGCGATTATTGTCTAATATCGTCGTGTATCGTATTGTCGGAGAAGTTGTGAGGTTCACTTTGGAGAGTAATTTATCCCAAAAGCTATGAATGTCCTTTGCTTGCTGTGGCTCTTATATTTGATGCCATTATCAAATAATACTGGGAAAATAGATGGTGATTGAGTTGGAAATAAGGTGGGGGTACAGGGATAGAGGGAGAGATGGAAGGATGGATTCAGTGAAAGGAACGAGTATCGCCTTTAAGTCTGACAGGCTGGTACTGATTTTGTGTTTGCTTAAGTCATATAGTCAACACTCCCTTTCCCGATACCCAAGTTGGAAAGAGTGAATTGATTTTGATATAGGTAATTTATAAATACGCTAAACTTACAATTATTAAACAATAATTGCGCGCGTTCATAAACCAAACCGAACCGGGTTTGTAAGAGAAACCAGTGGGCGCCAGTTAGTCTGATGACGTCACTCGCTCGTGCAAGGAAAGATTGTTCGGGTGTCGGTGTGGAGTTCCCCCGTGATCCCCGAGCAAACAGAGTAAGTCAGTTCCAAGCCCCGGAGTCGGGATCCAATTCGCGGTAATGAACTCGGTGAGACGCGTTGTTTGCCCGCAGGCTTAGCGCGCACAAGCCCGGGGATTAATGCCCCCCAATACCTCGGAGTTCTCTCCTGCTTGCCTGCTTGCGACGCGTCTGCACCTTCGTCTCAAGTCGTTTCGGTTATCTGTAATTAATATATTGGAAGGTGTATTCACTGGTAGTTATACACCTTCGTTTTATAGATACCATAACAAAAACTACTTTGAGGGTTGCAAAATATGTAGTAAGTTACAAACACATCATGTTTACGCACCTTATCCCCAATATCTCTTTTGAATTTAATGTTACATATATTTAAGATTCACTCACTAGATATGTTTATGATATGATATGATGTTTATGTTTAGATATGTTATGTTTACCTATTCTAACGTCAATGTTACCATTTCCATATTTAGAAGTTTTGTTTCCATTCGTTGAATATTTGAACTAGTTATAAGGTAAATAATACACATAACTACTTGGAACTTCATTTCAAACTACTGCATGCTTTGAGTATGAAACACTTTAAAACATTTCAAGAAGACAACACCAATCTTGAATTACCATAGACTGGTTCTGTGATCATCGTATTTTTAGGAATAGTAAAATTATCAAACTGCATGATTTTAAAATCTGGGCTTTAGTAACGATGTAAACAACAAAATCTGTAATGCCATTTTATTTCAACAAGATTCTCTGCACTTTATCATGAATTGTTGCTATTGCAAAATACATAATTGTCTTCATCATATATCAAGGGATTTACATAACATTGTACAGCGTATTTACCACTTTTTCTTACATCTTATAGCGAGTCTTGATTCATAGCAATACGCCAATATATCATCAACAAAGTAAGTAAGTATAGGTGCGCGATGCACCTATATCTAAAATGTTTAAATTGGACGGGATACGATGGTGGTGGGGGAATGAAGCTGCTTCGTTACGTCACAGATAACTTGGTTACGTTATCACTTTCATCAAACATTTATATTTTTTAGATTACATTATTATCCAATTTTTGTGAACAAAACGTGGGTGTCGCTTGGGTTGAGTGAGCATATGTTATTTTACAAATGTTAATACTTCCTACCATCATTATGCACATCTTAACCACCTCTACAAGTTTTTTCCTCGGGATAGAATAGATCCAGGGTAGCTCTGCGGCCCTCTGCCTATCGTAAGAGGCGACAAAGTGCCTGCGTCGTGCTATGATATTGCGTCGAGTAAGTCGTTCCAATCCATCAGTCTTCGCTTCATCAATGGCGAACGTTCAACAAGAATCAAAGTTGTCTTTACACTCATATTGGTGGAGTGCGTGACGTAATGAGTGCTTCGTAGGGCCTATAAGGGTACTTACGTGAGTGTGCGACCAGAAGGGGGGGGGGGGGGGGAGGAGGTGAGTTTTGTTCTAAAATACTCTTGTTTTTAAATGGATAATCTTTCCTTTTATCAGTTCAGCTGTAATTCGTGTTCTGTAATTTGTTTTACCTCGCTCGGCTTCCTTGTTTCCATTGAGCATTTACATGGGTACCTGCGATTTTCTGGCTCTCGACGTGTTAGCCATATAGTGGACTGCAAAACATACAGTTCACATGCACCAGTTCGTCAAACAAGGATGTCAAATCCCTTCTGTAGGATTGGCTACACGCCAGCGTTACGTAAGGAGCCCCTCTTCAGTTGACTTATAGGATATCTCGATAGAAGGGAAGAAGTATAGGTAAAACCCCATAAAAAATCTTCAGTCAGGATTGCCGCTGGTCGGAATCGAACCGGGACCTCGATGAACTAGAGGGAGCCACTGTGGTCGATGCCTACACGATAGCCTCACTTGTGTAACACTGACAGGCGAGGCCGCCTACTCTGACATTGTTCACGGCAATGAATGTGTGACATCGGCCCGGCACCTCGATGAACTAGAGGGAGCCACTGTGGTCGATGCCTACACGATAGCCTCACTTGTGTAACACTGACAGGCGAGGCCGCCTACTCTGACATTGTTCACGGCAATGAATGTGTGACATCGGCCCGGCACCTCCACCAAAGTTGGAAATTTGCAGGTAAACGTAACGGTTTACGTTGTACGTCCTCGATTTACTCACTTTTTAGTTCCTACTCGTTTTTAGTGAAACAACAACAATATAACCTGTGTTCCGATATTCTCCATTAAACCATAGTTATTAACGTGTGAATAACACACACAGCATCAAACTTATTAATGATTTAAGTAAATATCTAAAGATGTCTTCCCGAGCCATAACAAAACAACATGGCACATTTTATATTGCTGACAAACTCTAGCCTGGTGATTCTTGCTCATTTCATCATGACGATTGACGATCAAGCATAGGTTGTATATATTCGGTTTCTGATGATGCAGCCGGCGCAGTTAGCTGAGATCGTCTAGTAAACCGCGGTCTCTGCGTTTCAGGTTCGAATCCTGGCTTGGGCATGGATGTCACATGGCGTTTTTTCATCCTCATAATCGCCCACTCATCGTCTTGATTAGCCTCGTTGCAAAAATATGGGACGTAAAACCCAAATATCATCATATTATGATGTAGGTTGGTTACTAATGCTAGTCGTTATTTTAAGACTGCAGTATGGTTGTTTTGCTTCGTTCTTTCCCTGCAGCTTCCAGAAATTCGAGTAATCTGCCCTCGACGATTCCGACTCTAATTTCCTATAGTTTCTCTTGGAGGATTTTGGATCAACATTTTCAGCCATCTCTCGTAATCGTTCTGAAACAAAATCCGATTTATGTACTTAACGGTCTATGAAGAACTCTCGAGCTGAAGACTCGCTATTTCCCATAATTTGCGTCGGACAATTTGCTAAGTCCTTGTGGCCCTCCACAAGCTCGGGATAATGACGCCGAGCCGCGTACACGAGGACTCTCGGCGACCGTTTCATGCTAATGCCCGTCTACTTGAGATGTGCGCGCACACTGCCGCACTCCGCTAGCTGCAAACAACCTTGAGTGCGCTCATATATATACGTCCGGATCCTAGACTCATTGTTATTAATTTCGTCCATTGCTATGCTAATGTTTTTCTTGTAAGTGATACAAAAGTAGGCCTACTGTTATTCTTGCAATGTGTAGATGTGCTCGGTCTGCCAGCTTACAGTGTAACATGGATGTCGAGCATTCGCACATGTCGGGAAATGTCATGAAAATTGAGCAAAACATGGAAATTCAACGACAAATACGAGATTGTAAAATAATTGAACACTGTGAAATAAATAGGTGGTAAATTATTAGAAGGAGCCTCCACACACGAAACAAGAACTATTTCGAAATATAAGAACCAACCTTTAAGGGTTCCATCTGTAAATATATTAGAAAAAGTGTACTATGGTGAAAAATAATTGTTGTTTCGAATATGAAAATACCACGTACACGTATTGAGAGGAGTTTGCCAAATTGCACTTCAAAATTAAATCAGTTGATAAAATCCGAATATCCCATGATAAAATCAATATTGGTAAAACGGTAAATTAATTGTGGAACCCTAAAAATACATCATACGCTCGCCGACTTATGTAAATCAAGGGTCGTAAAGATATCTTCTTTATCAACACATCTTCGCGGTAGTTCGTGAGTTTGCTGGTTGTGTGAAACTCTCTTGCCTTGTGCATTTCAAACTATGACACTCAGGTTGGAATTCATAGTCGGCCCCTACACCTAGGGGCACCCATTGTTGCTATGGATTTGTTTTGTTTATGGGAAATAACATGGAAACAATTGTTACCTTAGCAACAATGGGCGCCCCTAGGTGTAGGGGCCGACTATGAATTCCAGCCTAACACTATTTGATGAGTCTAGACTTGAAATTAGCCAGCGCTATAGTTCGACAGTCTTTATCGAAACTAATTATATTTGCAAAGCTTATTTTAATGTCTAGGATCACCCACGTCCAAGTAGTTCAAAAGTTAGAGGACAAAACGATATCAAACGATCACACAACCACGAACGTTGATACAGAATACATTTGCTAATGCCGGCGAGTGTACAGACACGCCTACTGATGGAAGTGTGAGTTGTGGATCAATTAAGTTCTACTGATCACTGATCAGGTATAGGATTTGTTTGTGACCATCAACTTGCAGTATGCTGGTCTCTCCGAAGCTACACGTTATCAGTAGTAGCCTGCACACTATAGGCAGGGAAATTATGTATATAGCAATTAGTCCTCCCATTCTGAAATATACAATGGCCACAATCCCCTTCCCCCTCCTCCTTTGACATTGTGACGTGAGTGACCGGTGGCTTGTCTGATGTCTGACTATATGAACTGTGGCTGGGTATTGGCATTCGGAGGAACTTTCCTAGGTTAGCGTGATCCAAACACAACTAGCTGGAGCCGTATGGAACGAAGGGACGTGGGTTACCGGTGGCTTGTCTGATGTCTGACTATATGAACTGTGGCATAGGTATTGCCATTCGGAGGACCTTTCCCATAGGTTAGCGTGATCCAAACACAACTAGCTGGAGCCGTATGGAACGAAGGGACGTGGGTCCGAATCCCGCAGAAGCTACGTTTGTGTGTTACTGTCCCGAACAGGGTCATCCCTCATCAACTCAGCGTCTCCATAGCGTGCTGCGTTGATGGAGAGACATAGAACGACCAACTTCAGCCGTTGAATCGCGACCTGTCGTTCCACACTTTTTCCTCCATGTGCATAATGAGATGTTATTTGTGCAGGTTACGGCGGTGGGGGTGGGGGAAGAGGTGGAGGCGGAGGCGGAGGCGGAGGTGGAGGTGGCTACCAGCATTCAGGCCGTAGCGGCCACGGTGGATCTTCCAACTACAGTTCCAGCTACAGTTCCAGCTACAGTTCCAACAACACCGGCTACAACACTGGTAGCACTGGCTACAATACCGGTAGCACCGGTTACAACACCGGTAACACCGGCTACAGCTCCGGGAACACCGGTTCCGGTAATACCGGTTACAGCTCATCAAGGAACTCCAGTTATGGAGGATCTGGAGCCACTGCCGGCTACGGCTACAGCACCACCGGCACCGGCACCGGAAACGGGAGCAATAATGGGAATAGCGGAAGCACTCGATGGTGAGTTTGATGGACTTTGCATCTTCAATAACATGTACGGCTGAAGTGGCTCGCACCGCATGCACACAAGGCTAATTCGGAAGGTTGCTGGTTCTATTCCCGCCGACAAAAATCCCGAAGGAAGGGGTTCTCCTCATTTATAGTGAACGGGGTTCTGGGGTTGAGCAGCTGTAGGACATTCTTCCAACAACACTGAGAGTCGTGTTTACTAAAGCTGATATTTGCTACTGAACATCCGCATTTCGTTGTGCTTACAAGCCTACATATTGAAGCATTTAGTATGGCACCTTATTTCATGTTTTAGCTTTATCCATGCTTTTGAGTGAAGCTGCTATCGTTACACTTGAGTTGGGACTGTTCCCAATTCTAGTTAATTAGCTGACATGGATGTGTTATGCCAGCAGCAGGTATCCTTGAAACAACTGAGGCAATGGATATTTAAATAATGCAGTGTTCTTGAGTGTAAACACACACACGTGATGGTAGGCCACTGTTTGTATAGGCCAATATTTAATATTCGAACTTTGCCACTGCCACTTGCACTCGTTTGTGCGGACGTGTAGTTTTGATCGATGACAATATTGTTGTTCGAAAGTGGCGGGCGACGCATAAAAACAAACGATGTGTTGGGTGCAGTGACATGCGGTCATTATTCACCTGACGTACGCACGGCCTCTTGTACACCTTTCAACAATCGTACGAGGTAGATACGCGTGTGCACCCACCCACCCTCCCCTCCCCTCCCCTCCCCTCCCCGTAGCTGTCACATTTCACCCATTAGTGACGGACGCTCGGGGTAACAGCGCTACGCGTACGTTATGAGTTTCGTCACACTGGCTTTCATAACATTCAGAGGGAGTAAACAAGCGTAGGCCCTACGCACGCAGTCATTTAGTTGTGTTGGTTGATATAACAGTGTCTTCATTTGTGTTTCTTTTTCGAGGGCATAGTTCCAAGGGTTGAGGTTGAGGTCACCAACGTAACGACCTTGCTGGTTAAACTGTAGCATGGTAAAGTATTTTGACACAAATTGTAATCCCGACAGCTATAGTAAGATTCTTCTCATGCGATTAAGATGTGAATTGTTTAGTATTATGGTTTTTCTGGTGTTTATTGATTTATATTACCATTTCAAATAATGACCTGAACTAGTTACAAATAATAAATATACATCCATACATTCGTGTAAGTATTAATAGTGAAATAATGAATGCAATATTGATATTAAAATGCAAATATTATTAATTGACGTTATATTCTTCATAATATAATTATCTTGAGCTCATCACCGCCATCCTCATGATAATCATTGTCAAACCTAGACATGGACAAAACTATATACAGTCTTCGCTAGTAATTATTGATATACTCAAGACTCAAATAAAACATAATATGGCGGGGGGATGGGCAGTATTTATCTATACCCGTTTCTCCGAATTCGCGCCATCTGGTGCAATTATTAAAAATTGTGCTACTCTAATTTATTTCAAGCAATTACAATATTTAATAATGTTTAAAGTAAACTGCTCTGTCAAATAAATGTTATTTGCTGTATTGTGTACAAGCTCGTATTTTATATTGTGTTTTGTGTTACGTTGTCCTGATTAAGATTACCTGTGTTTTAAGATCATCAATCACTCATCTGATGTTTCTCCACCGTTATAGTTTTATTGCTCGTTAGCCGCAGTTAATGAACCAACCAAATGTATTGATCAACGCCATTGATTTAGCTCCGTCGTGATGTACGAATTGTTTACCACTCTAGCTTTGTACACGGTTTAATCCATCACTCTTTTGTATAGTTATTGTCAATTCGTCGCAATCAATCTATCACCCAACCAAACACAGCACGTTCACCACCCGTGTCCGCATACCTTAGTCATGTTTCAAATAAAGCTCACGGAGTTCAAGTGTGTACGTGTGAACAATTACTTTGGAGTTGGCAGTAATTTTATCCACTTGCAAAATCAACAATGACGATTTACGTATTCCGTTCATCAAACATGGTATAAGCCATTGACAAGAGAACAGCATTTGGTTAATTTGCATGGAATTGCTGGGGAATATCGAGAAGGGTTGCTGTATAGATTACATTGTCATATGACTCCCACTTGTCAATAGAGGTGTAGGAAGGGGATGGTACAGACAGACTGATGCAGTGAAATAACGTGTTAAACAAACATTATAGTTCAGTAATCATTTCGATTCATTAACCGAAGCAAAAGCAACTGCTTTGCCTGGGTGGTTGGGGGTGTTCCCATATGAGCATCGAGTTAAGTTACTATATAGAGAATGGGTGCGTGTGGGTGACCGCCCCATGTTGTATGTACTATATGCTCAGCTGATGTGATGTGAGTAGGGGGGTGGGATGGTAGCGGAAGGAGGTGCGGGGGCGAGCAGTAACGAACCGTTGGTGGTGAAATTTTGCCCAGAAGACCGGATTAACAAGAAGTTTACCTAAATATTTCCAAAAATAAATACGTTATACAACAGAGCACTGCATAAACTTTAAAATATTGCTTACCCTGCAATACCAATATTGTATATTGTATTGTACCACTTGCCTATCACACACATATTGTGTTTTGTTGGCAAATGTTCCCTCACATCTGCTGAGTCATAGGCTTCATGTCGTAGTCTTGTTAACATGCTTGCTATTGCCCGTGTGTTGTCAGGGCGCCGTACAACGCGAGCCAGCGAGGAACCCAGGACTCTCGTGGAGGCCAGGGCAATGCAGACACCCGGCAGACTGGAGGCTCCTGGAGAGGGGGTGGGGGCGGCACATGGAAGGGCAGTAGCGGGGGTGGAAGATACGGCAACTGATAATCACGACAAGAATCTTTTTACCTACAACCACACACAAAATTATGCATACAATGCAATACATAATAAATATCTATGCATTCGCATAGTTGAAACTATATTTCTTGTATACTTTTTTGTAGGCGTACTGTCATGAGATGACTTAGCTCTCGCAGTATATTTAGAACAGTATCTTGAAATGTTTTACTTGTAATGGTTGTAACAAAATCTTCGTACGTACATGTATGATACGGGATCAATTTATTTTATTTTTGTAACTGCATACGTGCAATAGTAATCTCCTTGTTCATTGAATGTGGACAACTTGTTTAATGCAACTCTTTAAGTGTAGTTCTTAAAATAAATAAATGGTGTGTTAAATAGATAAGCGTAGTATATATCCAATCTGGCAATGTTGCTGTACATCTACTTATGCTATAGGTTCATTTCATCTAGCAATGCTGGATTTTAATTAAAACTATTGTAAAATGGTATTGTAATGTACTTTTATGTGAAACAATCATTAAACACAATTCATACCTGAAGTGTTTCGCCCCTCGGCTTGTTAACTGTGTGTGCATAATGAATGAAATGCATTTGACCTCGACGACCTAATTCCCTTACGTCACCCAGAAGAAAGGTTTCTGATTTACTAAGTCTCCAGGCTATTCGAATGGTCTTTGCACTCGAAGGACTCGATAAGTATTAACGAACTGCAGAAACATGCATTTTCCCTTGAGACTCGTAATATCGCAAGTCAGGTTTGTGTCCTCCAATTCTCAATCAGGTGTAAAAGTGATCGTTTGAGGCGATTTCCCATCCAAGTCGTGATTTCCACGCTCGGTTCGTCGAAGGGGTGGCGACCCCCCTGAAGCGGACCCACAGGCTGATGAGTGCAAATAATTGCCCCCGTCTGAGGTGGTCTTAATGCGCATCACACGCTCACTAAGCGTCGCCCAGTGGGGGCTGGACGACTGTGTGGTCTCACACGCTCTCGCAATGCACGCCGGGTCCGTGACGTCATAATAACGAGACTGGAAACGCATATTTACATTTCAGCAAATCAATTTATTTGTCAAACTTATTGATCAGTAGGTGTTAGCTGTTATGTCCAGTGTATTACTAAAGATGATTATCCACAGTTACACTTGTTGAGCTTTAAATTTATCTTTCATTTTGTAAAGTAATTGGATGGTAAACATGTATTTTTACTTATAATTGAGACATATCAAATCAAAATCAAATCAAATCAAATTAGCTTTTATTCGTTACTCTGTTTACATTTAATTACAATATCGTATCATAAACAATAGCATAGTACTAGACACAGTCATATAACATTGTGAAAGGAGATTTTTCTGCAACTCGTCGGTATGTAATAAAAATAAAATGTAGATGAATATTTACGGGTGTTAGCTTATCAAACGCTATGCCGTGGCAAAGATAACACTACAAAATCAACTGTAATAATCTTACCGCAATTTATTGTAATACATGGTTTGGCGTTCATTTTAATTTTCTACAGATTATATTTGTTGAAGGCTTTTTCGTAGGGAATATCAATAGGTGGCGGCAGATCGAAACGTTCCCGTTTCCCAGTATATACTGAGCCATGCACTTAGCCTACATTCACTCCTAGTTATAGCAATCTGCAATTGATTGATTACTCTCAACTCGCCCCTAATGCCGAGCGTCGTCGGGGGTTAAAGCAACGAGTATGCTTTGTTTTAGGTTTGGGGGGGGTCTTGCTTCACTACCCGTCGAACAATCCCTCCTAGCAGGCTATTTACCGCACACCGTGACGGCGTAGGCCTACTCGTCATCGAATATCTACCGAACAATCATCTAAAATAACACATTAGTTATCTCAAGTTTTCCGCAATCTGTGTGAGGTGTGGAGTAATGACATCTGACTCCATAACTAGAATATACAAAATAAATAATAATGTTCTTGCTTTTTTTTTTAAAGATCCCAGTAACTACAAAAAGTGCCAGTCGTTTCGTGCATTCTCACAGTCATTATCTCGCAAATGTGATGATTGCTTTCAGTTATTGTAAGCGCAACTACTGATCCCGCAAGGCGGAATTAAGTTACTTTGCGTTTGGTATGTTTAGAACGCTGCTTTGTCTGTCTTGAACTGCATGCTCATGATTGCATAACATACCTGTGTAAGGATCGTTTGCATATTGTCAAGTTGTCCATTCAAGGTGGAAGACATGGTCTGGGGATGATATAGTTCAGTCCAGATGGTTTGGCGCCCCTAATAATTTGTGTGGCTTGCGTCTTTGACATTACTGCTCACTAATTAAACGATGGTCAGTCCCACTGGCACTACCTCTGTATAATCGAGGCTGCTTTTAAAAATCAATGCCCGTTCAGGCGACGTAAAGAATGGACACACACGTTATCTTTTGTCCTACCGATTGTTTGAGAAACACATAATTCGCTCTTTTTTGTTTGTAATGTATGTACTTGTACGTAATTTAATTGGAAAAGTCAATGTCGAAATAGGAACTGAAACACGTGTTTCAAGAGACGTGCAGTTTAAAAAATCAGTTTAAAAATAATCTTACAAGTTATGTCAAATTCCTGATAAAATTTATTGTATTATTCCTTTTCTTGTACCCGTCTAGATTATTTTGTTAGAACAAATATTACATTTAAATTGCGTTATATTCTTAGCTTCCCAAGGAATTGCTGAAAGTATGTGAATGCGCTTGAATAGAAAAATAAATAATATGCATTTGGAATCATTGGAATTCATTTAACTTATTTAATTTAATATACAATTGTGATCAGATAATAACATGCTATAGAAAAATAGTTGGTGTTTAATTCTGATTTTCATTTGGGGGCATTGTACTATTTATTGTGTGCCTCGTTGCTATAACAGCTCCAAAGTCGCAGTTTATATACATGCTGGGACTGCTAGGATAAATTTATGTCAATATCGGAAGATAAACCAACTCGCCGTAACCGGGAATAGAACCCGGGGCCTTCTGCAGTGGAAGCAGGAATAATTTCAGAAGACCAACGAGTCACTGTAATATTGAATAACAGAGTTATGTATGTAAGTTTTTGCGATATCAAGAGAAAATGTAGTAGCCTGGGTATAGAGTGTGAGCTCTTGAGGTGATTGGGCTCGCTGGTCCCCGCCTCTCGTAGTCACCCCGGTCGCAGTGGCTGGGAGCTGCGGAGAGCCCACCCCATCTTGCGCGCGACTTTAGTACGGAAATATCTCTCCTTGACATGGTAATCATCCCTTTGATTCATTGTTTTACTGTACGGGTCAGCGTTTTAACTAATTGGCTATAGCAATGCAAAAATTTATTTATTTATTTATTTATTTATTTATTTATTTATTTATTTATTTATTTATTTATTTATTTATTTATTTATTTATTTATTTATTTATTTATTTATTTATTTATTTATTTATTTATTTATTTAATGTCTATATCATTCAGTATAAAACTGATTTACTAACGAGGACAATTCGGAGAGTATTCAAAATGTGTAAAACAATTTTGCCTTTTGAGTTAAATAAAATTAAGACCAATTTAACTGTAAATAGTTAATAAACTATACATTGAAATTTTCCTGGATAAATTAAATTAATTTTACAAAGCTCAAATTGTAGTATTCTTTGAAATAAGTGAGGCAATTCATTCATGTAGCAATAGACGTAACTACATCTATCTTATTTTATTCTGAAAATATCAATATCGAATACAAAGTTTTGATTGCAATTGTAATTTTTTTTTTTTTGAAACATCGAAAAATAGCCCAGTACCGGTACAATAATAACTTCCACTGGAACTAAACACTTTCAATCAAAGAGTTCTTGAATTAAATGGAAAGGCTTCATGACCACTATATAGGCCTACTCTTAAAGTACAGTTCGCTATTTTTTTTTTTATTATTGTAAGGTACTTTGTTGTACTACTACCAACAAACATTACGTTTTTATTTTATATTTATTATCAACTCATAAACTTTGTTTTTGAACACAATATCTATTATTTGTATTGTGTTGAAAAGTTACCAAATATAATAACAACCTTTAATCGGTCTCTGCAGCCAAAGCTGTTGCCGTAAGACACAGAATAACATACCCAGAACTTATATCAAAACGAAAATCGAAACAAATAACAATTTATACAGAAACTAAACAAAACTACGAATATAAAATGGTGTATTTGCTTCTCCTTTTTTATTTTGGTATTTCAATCAACATCTGTCCCTGTTTCCAACTTGAAGTCGGGTACCGTGGGTGGGAGGTTCCTGCCATTCTCTATTGTTATACATATATTTTATTGTATTAAAATGTATTTTTGTTTATTTGTGAACGATATTACTTGTTATAATCTAGCATTGTATTTGTTTGTATTTTTATGCGCTAATATCAATGCCACTATTCTCAATGTTGTGTAACCATTGAATTTAAATGTTTTTGAAAAATTGAATTTTGTATTTATAAATATTAAGCTTATTTACGGAAATGCAGTAGCGTGATTTTCGAACACATTAGAGCTAGTTTTGCCGGCAGCATCTCTGTTAAAAAGCTTTCAACGCGTTGAACCTCGCCTCTGTTGTCCACACAGTGTTATTATCTCCCACCAGATGGCGCAACTGTGAAGAAGTAGCGACCGAGTGATGCGTATACACGATGTCGAGTTGTCCTGGGGGCGATACAGCAGCTTGTTAGCAAGAAGTATACAAGTGGGCTTGCAGCTTGGCCCCCCCCCCCCCCATTATCTCGCCACAGCCGCAGTGGAGCTCACTAACTCGACCTCTCCTATCGACAATGGGCTCTCGTGCTCGACGTGACTGTCTAGTGTTTTCCTTGTCCGTAGGAGGCTTCTTCAAGTGACGTCATATTTGACATGCAATGTCGCGTTCATGACGGGGGGCCACTACTTGACAGTGTCTTACCGCCGTAACGCTACATCTTCAATAGGTACTAAGGTACTAAAGTATGTACTCGTTCCGAAGATAACCACTTGACATTGGAAGTACGAATCATCCACAAATGCGTTGTTATTCGGTTGATTTAGACCCGGTTTCACCAATGCTTTAGTCCCGAGCTTTTCTCCTAAGAAACATTTCGCCTATACTTGAAGACATCTTGCATTTTGTGTGTAAGAGATTGTAACAAAGTTTGGTGAATTCGGACGCGAGCGTCTCTGATCAG